>LPNX010836283.1:98624-113839 GCA_001517045.1 Pseudotsuga menziesii | reverse complement strand
GATAAGAATGACGCATCCTCATGCGAGAATGAGCAGCGAGGTCATCCAAAAATACTTCAATAATGGACTTGAGATCGTGGAAAATCAAGGACATCGCCCGCTGAAAGGTAGCTCCGGTGTTTTTAAGGCCGAAAGGCATTTTTCGATATGCAAATGTTCCCCAAGGACAAATAAATGCGGTCTTATGTTGGTCCTCGGGTTTAATTTGAATCTGATTATACCCAGAAAAGCCGTCCATAAAGGAGAACACCTCGCTACCCGCACACTCATCCAAAATCTGATCTATAAACGGTGTGGGGAAGTTATCCTTAGGACAGGCACGATTTAAATCACGAAAATCAGTGCATATATGGATTGCTCCTTGCTTCTTAACTACCGGAACAGGGTTTGAAACCCACTCTGTTAAGGGAACAGGATAGATGAAACCAGCTTTTAATAGCTTCTCTATCTCTGCCTTTATGGCGGGTGCTTTCCTAGGATTTACCGCGCGTAAACGCTGTCGAACCAGCTTAGCATTGGGGTAAGTCTTAATTTCGTGTTTGACAATCCGAGGGTCAATCCCTGGCATCTCATCGTAAGACCAAGAAAAAACATCACGAAATTCCTTGAACAGCTCGGTATACTCGCGAATCTCCTCTTGGGAACAATCCGCCCCAATGTAGACATTCTCAATTGTACCAGGGTTGCGAGAAATGTTGATAGGCATAGTTGACGATATGTTTGCCATGTTTCCATCAGCCATCTGAGCAGGAGAGCTTAATGGAATCATGGGTCTACCAATTTTTTGTCTAAGAATCTCCCTATAATCCTCATGCTCCAAAAGGTCAAGTTATGGAAGGAAATATGATCTATGATGAAGTTCCTCCCATGGTGGCTCAACTCCCGACATAGCCTCGATGATCGCTTCATCTGAAGACTGTACTTCCCATGCCAGAAGCACATAGGGATCTTCTTCCTCTGTCCGTGAAGAAGAAGAACAAGGCTCTGCAGCAGACTGGAGATTAGCTTGGTAAGCTATCATGACTGCAGGCAACGGCACACTCGTCTCAATGGCCTCACTTGAAGGACTCGGTGAAGGAAGAATCCAAGGATCTCCCATATGACTTGTTCGAAAAGGCACTGATCTCGTAGATGTGGAAGCACCATCGAAACTAGATCCTATCATGAGGACGGGTGTAGGACAATTAAAGGTTCCCATGAGGGACGGATACATACCTACACCCACACTCCCAGTTGCCGGCTGGGAATGTTCAACTTTCGGAACCAAAGCTTCTGAAGATGCACTAACAGGAAGATTCTTGAATTCCATCCGATCAATCGTTACAATATTCCCATTATGAGGAAAGCTTACAACGCGAAACATGGAAGACGCAATGGCTTGCATACTATACATCCAATTCCTTCCCAGTAAGCGATTGTAGTTAAGGGGCGCATCAACGACCACCTAGACCTCTATCGCAATGGTCTTCCCTCCCAAATGGACTTTAAGGGAAGGAAGGATATCGTGCGGCCTAAACGACCTCCCATCAAAAGCAGTTAACATGGTCGTAGACTTCGACAACTCAGGAGAACCAAGACCCTTCCAACAAGACAAAGACATCACAGAAGCAGCAGCGCCCTCGTCAATCACTGTACACTTGACGATCATATTAAGACATTCTACATGCACCAAAAGGGACACATAGTAGGGAAAGTGAGGTTGATGTCCTGCGGTTTCAAATTTGATCACTGAGGAAGAATCATCACCATTCACACCAAGAGCGGAAATCAAAGCCTCAGGTTTATCCGCAGGTTTGTCAATACACAAAGGGGTTCCTGGTGGATCAGGTTCTTTGCCTGGTTTGGGTTGTGATGAAGAATAATCTTTCACACGCATCACAACTTTCGCGGCACGGACCATATTAATGCACCCACGACCACTAGTTTCAGGTTGATCTTCATCACTAGATTGATCATGGGACTTCGAGTTCATATTCTGGTTATGTGGTAAAGGGTTCATTAACACAGCTGGGCCCTGTGTTATGAACTTCGAGGCTTCATCCATCCTAGGGCACAAGTAAGTGAGGTGATCGTCCTTACAAATCTTGCAAGGAAACTTAACCTTATGTTTATTCTGCTTGTCCCCCCCAGCATTTTTATTGTTCTTTTCATTATTATTGGCATTCTCATTTTTATTCCCACCCTTCTTATTATTGTTGTTTTTACCCTTTTTTCGAATCCGTTCGGGTTGCTGGTTACCCTTCTGGTCGGACGATTGCACAGCAAGTACATTCGCCGCTTGGGCAGGCTGAGATGAAGCCGTAGCTTGTCCCGAGGCAGATTGGTTGATAGACAACTGAGCAACTTGTTTCACAACCGAACCTGTAGGTTTCTTACTTGCACTACCCACAATGCCATCGGCATGTGGTCCAGGTTTGACCTTGGGATCGAAACTAGAACGAGGAGCGTTAGGTATAATCTCATATAACAAACCAGACTGAGCATAGATCAAGTCTAGTTCCTGTGCCCTAAAAATGGCTTGTTCCTCATTCTACACTCCAGATGTGGAAACTTCCTTCGCGATATATGGCAATAAATATTTGAGGAACCACTCAAGGAGGAAGTCCGGTGGTATAAAATCTTTGATTAATCTCTTCCGTCTACGCCACTCCTAAATATGATCAGAAATATGGGTGCCTTTATCTTGCCGAAATGTCGACAAGAGTTCAGTACCAACATCATAGCGTATTGGTAGCTGGAAGTGATTAAGGAAAGTCATCGCAAGATCGTCGAACAAAGTAAAGGCACCCCTAGGTAACTAACTCTATATACCATTTCACCGCAGGACCTGTAAGGGTGCGTTGAAATAGTCTCAAACAGACTGAGTCCTGATGCAATGAATTCGAAGAGCACCATATGTGGAATGTCGTAACGTGTTCACTCGGATCCTCTCCTGGTTTGCCTTCGAACTTAGGTATGTCTGAAGGAAGCTTGGTAGGGACAGCCGGCCAAGCCGGGTCATGAGCCACAGGATCGTTCGTAAGTCTCGATAAGTCAGGTAAATTGAGTGTCGCGAGGAAAGGGAGCCTAGGATGATGAGGTTTAGGGACCGCTCCCTGGTTCATATAGGATTGATTACCACCATGACCTTGGCCATAGTGATCTCCTCCTGTATGACCCGTATAGGGTGGCGTGGAAGTAGCATAATGAGGTGGACCTTGACTAGTAGGAGCTACAAAGCCATAGTTAGGAGAGTAAGCAGGTTGTGAATACCCGCCTCCATAAGGTGGAGAGACCTTTCCATACTGCGCCCCATAGTAGGGTCCATAGGTCATCGCTTGCGATGCCCCATGAGACACTCCATAGGTAGGATATACGTTCCAGAAGTAGGAATATACATACCGAAAGTAGGGATATATGTCGAGGAAGTAGCAACCTGACCTCTAGAAACATGAACATAACCTCCCGAAACTACGGGTGGTATGTAGGCTTGAGACACAATAGGTCTAGTAATCGCAGTACGGATCTGACTCGTAGCTACGTGCCGACTCGAAGGACCACGAGAGTAAGGTGGAGGGTTTGCATTTGAAGAACTCGGAAGCGAGGACGAAGGAATCTCAGTAATACGATATGTGCTAGTGCCTATCGTCACTCGTCTAGAACCTGGTATCGCTATGGGATCACTAACTCTAGACCTAGTAGGTATATAAGATGTAGCTTCCACCGCTGGGATGGAAGGTGCAATGTGACTAGTACTCCCAAACCTCTCCGCAAGGTAAGGCATGGGAATGTCCCCAGGTATAGTGTTAGGATCAAAGTCGGATTCAACATGAAATGTCAAATCGTGCATAGGAAAACCAGTCGTAACATAACTACCGTAGCTAGTGATAGGAGGGTCAAAGTGAGTCTCGGCATCATCCGGCATTCCATACCGTTAATGGGTCAATGGGGAATCTGGCCTAGTATGAGTAGGTCTATCATGCAAAGATCCTATCTGGGAAATAATAGGACCGATCTCAGCTAGGTCAGGTGAGGGATCGTATGTAGGAGTAAGTTCCCCATCGTCAATACGAATAGGAGGAGGTGGCTCAGGAATAGTCTCTGAATGATCCTCCATGGTGTGTGAATCAATGTGTGACACAGTCCGCCTAGACCGTCTAGGCCCCTCTCCCAAAGGAGGAGGAGAAGTGGAAGGCGAAAGTCTTGCTAACTGACGAGAACGGCGTGGAACCGCACTCGAATCCACAATGACTCAACAAAAAAGCAAAGACTCTCTATTTACATCAACCCTAGGCCAACTAGCGTGCATAGAGAAATCACTATAAAATATAAATCCAAAATAAAGCAAACAAGGGCTGGATAAGTGAGCTCCCGAATGTGGCCGGTATGTCTCACCTAGGAGAGGCTTGAGAGGCCCTTGTCACCACAAGCGGAGGTTCAAAACCAATTATTGTGGTCCTCAGCTTCAACGTGTAAAGTGACTGTGCTATCCGACCCCAACCTGGCTGGGACACATGCAGAATAACCTCTACATGTACCCCCTCGATATCCTAGGTAAGGCCACTAAGGTCACCTCAATATAATCAACGCTTAGGCGGACAGTCGCAGGCGGGATTGACCATATGGGCAGGGTAGCAAAGCCCGAAACTCCCGAAAGAGCCCCCAGATACGAATACAATCCTGGCTATATCGCTGGTGCTACACAGTTCTCAACCAGGGGTTATCACAATCAACAACCGCTCACACTGCCTAGTGCTTGACTCCCTTTTGAGAGGAGCTTCCTGAGAACACTGGTTATACCAAGGATTTCACACACTCCCTGGACAGACACCTAATTGTTTTTTTTTAGTGATCTTGGAGAATTAACTTTCAATGAACTATTCCAAGATCCTAAAACCTAATCTTGTTGGTGCACCCTAGAAAAGAAAAGAGTGTAATTCATTTTAATTAGCGTTGATTTTAGTTTGGCTTTATTACTCAAAAATAGGATATGGTCGTGCAACTAATGGTGTTATGACGCAACAAGAAGTAAATCGCACACCTAACAATCAATGCAAATGCATTGTGTCCATGAAAAACAGGGTATGCATACTACGTGAATGCACAATTTCTTCTTCAAATGCTGAATGAAAATTTCCCTATATGAATTCCTAACTATTACTCCAAAGCAAATCTAGATCTAATGCAAGTACAATGCAAAATGCATAATGCAATGCATGATGATAAGAAAATATTTTGGATCTTTTGAAAATAAAGAGATACAAAAAGCAAAAGAATGATTCTAACCACCCCAGACTCTGCAAGCACACATAAACAGCATTCCAGCAAAGCACCAAGGAAAAAGGACTCTAATGCACTAATCTCAAACAAAATATCAAAGATGCCATGACAAGAACTTTCCTAAAAGAAAAAATTTAGGCTAAAAAAAACGTTTCTGGTAAAAAACAGAGGTATTAACAGACTCAGGCAGTGCCAAAGGAGACTCAGCAACTAACAGCATTCACCCAGCAATCCACTATCTTCCACAAAAAGGTAAAAACCAGGGTATATACGACTGTGCGCAGTGAACCCGCGTGTATACGCAGAAATCCCAAGGGAAACCACGTGTATACGCGACTGTAAGTGACAAACCCGCGTACAGGAAGAAAAAGATGCACAAATTCAAGGGAAACAGACAGACTGAGACTAAATTCACACCAATCAGGCTCTACCAGGCATACATGCCCCCATACCCGACACAAAAACAAGAGAGAGAGAGCAATTCAAATACATTGAATGCCAAGAGATCAACCCCCAAAGAACAATTACTAGGAACTCCCCAATGGAGTCGCCAATTCTGTTACGGAGAGAAATTCCTATGGCTTGGGGTACCACAACAGACAGCTAGACTCCATAAATCAATCTTTCCCAATATGCAATAGAAATAAAAACATCTAACACTAAAGGATCGAACCTCGTACCTTATTCCGGACGGTTGAAGTAGATCCCCGTTGAGCTTTCCAATCTTCAGCTTGAATTGTTATAGCACGTCCTCAACAACAAGTAAACAATACAAGCATACTATATTTCATGGTGTTAGATCTATTCTAGCATATATAATCAATAATGTATAAGCATTTGACATATTCCAATGGATACAATATTCATTCAAATACACATTACTGGACAGGAAAAGATATTTCTATTAATATGAATCAGAGATTACAAGTGACAACCTCTGACGACACGTCTGCAAACCGGAGAAACTGAATCCCCCACTTGGGCCTCCACCACCTCAATCCTCCATCTCTTCGATAGCAAGCTTACAAGCAAAAGGAAAGCTTGGGAAGAACACAACAGTGCTCCAAGGGACAAAGGGATGCAGACTCAAGTATAGCTCTGGCAACAATGGACTATAGTTTCGATACTCTCAATTCTCTCTTATGCTTTCAATGTCTCAATGGGTTCCTTATATAGCTTTTCAAATGGATACTGAAAGGTCGAATCTGTGCGATCTCAAGGCATATGGAAGGCCAGGAGTCATATGAGTTGGATCCAAGTCAAGGAACGCTCCAAAGGATTTTGGATTATGCACACATCCCGATGTATGCGACTATAGAGGGAATATCCGCGTATGTACGCGGTTATCAGGGAAAAGGCCGCATATATCATTTTTCTAATGTTTTTAGGGATGGTCAATGATACATCAAAAGGAAAAAGTGGTCCATAGGGGCTAATGAGTCTGCAGCGGGACAGGGGAAGGCCATACAATGTGTGATTCACCTAGTGTGGTGAAATCCGCTATAACAGTTATGAAAATTGCAATCTCATGTCCCGCATCCCGCATCGAAAACATAACGACGTTGAGGAATCATCCCGAAATGATCGACAGTGTGGAAAACTTGAGTTGTTGGATTGGGAATCATGGAAATTGCGATACTGCGATCCCACATCTTGCATCCCACATCTTGCATCGGAAATGATCGTTGCAGAATGAAAACTGCAGAAAGTTGTAATTCACAAAAAGACATCTCCGCATCCCACATCCCGCATCTCACATTGGAAATGACTGTTGCGGAAAGGGAAATTGTGGAGGTCCAAATCTGCCAAAGGGTGTCTTCCGCATCCCACATCCCGACTGTGGAATAAACCATCACGAAAGAAGGTTTCTGCTCGAAACTTTGACTTGGTAATCGAAGTCTTTGAACAGAATTGGCCATCCAGGCCAAAATGAATCTGGAATTCTTGTTGGGACGCGTACCCTAAGTATTATTAGTTTTGGTAACTCCGCAGTTATTGAGGAAGTTTGTAAGCGGAGTTACGGGTCAAAATAGTATTAGGGGTGTCGGGGTAAGTTAGAGCCCCTTTTTGGTAATAAACCCATGGTTTAAATCCAGGGTTTAGGGTTTTGGGTGCCCATGGTTTGGAGCCATGGTTTTGTGATAGCGCGATGTATAAATAAGCATTTTTGTAAATAAGAAAGGATTAGGATTTTTGATGTAAAGAAAAGAAAGGCAAAGCTAAGGTTGATTATGTAAGGAAAGGTTAAGTCCCAGCTATGTGCATGGACGACCTCTGCAGTTGTGTGCGCAGAGGGTTTTGTAAGAAGATTAAGGAAAGATCTGCAGCTGTGTGTGCGGCTGTTAAGGACTGAAGGGATCTGCAGCTGAGTGCACAGATCAAACTGTGGTTTTGTAGCAAGTTGAATAAAACACAGTTTGTGGACGTAACCCCTACACTGGGGGTGAACCATGTTATATCTGGTGTTGTGGTTTCTTGTGTTGTTTCTCTTTCTGCTGTCTTATATGCATTAATAACTGTATACATTTGATAACTTAGATCACTGCTAATAACAAGTTTCGCTGTGAATTCCCTGTAGTGGGTTAAGCAAGTCACGGTTGTTTATCTATCTGCGAATTTGTATATAAGTGAATGACAAAGCTGTGTAATTGTTGATTAATAAGTTTATTAAAGGCTAAGGTACAGTAATATCCCTCTCTGCTTGCAGAAACCTGATTCTACGGCACCCCATAGTTGTTTAGGGTGAGACTGCAACCTGCGCACAGGTTGTTGCTGAAAGGGCCAACACTGTGGGTCTTTTGTTGGTGCGACATAAAAGGATTAAATCCGGGTCTGCCCTATTTCCCAACAAATTGGTTCCGTTGCTGGTTGAACTCAGTATCTGCTCAAGAGGGGTTTACGTCGTACCTCGAGGGCTATGTTCTGGAGGCCCTCTGTGAAGGAAATTGGGGATTGGCTTGATGAGACTTATCTGAGATTTGCTGATAAAGAGAATACAAATCCGCATCATAGCGCACGTGACTTTTTACAGAGGTATGTTTTTCGTGATGCTTATGAAATTTTCTTTGGTAGTATCCACATAGAGTTGCACCAGTGGCTGTCCAGGTTAGCTGAGAAAAGAACGAACTTCTGCGAGGAGTGATTTTCTATTTGGACCCCCACAAGAGTTAATATATTACAAAGTGTGAACAACGAGATCTCCTGAGCGGTTGACTTCTGGACCACATGGACCCTTGAGGCCTTTGTGATGGAGTTCGCCCTCGACACGTGCACTTCCTTTAGTGAAGCTGAGTGACGATTTTTCCAAGGATCGTGGGGTAAGATTTTGAATTTATTTAGCTTGAGAATTAAAATGCTATTGGCCAAAAAGGGAATATTGTTATTTGAATCAGACTGTTAGATTTTGTGTTTCTAACGTATGTTTGCAAGTGACAACACCCTCGCTGCGCAAAGTAGTTTTCCGCGAAATGGAAAAGGGTATAAGAGAGATTTCGAGTCCTACTCCTTAGGCCAGGATACCGCATCGTCCCCTATAAATTCTGAAGACTCAGACCCGGATGACAACCCTTCCTTTGGAAACCCTCCGGTCACCCCACAGTGAAGCTCTGTCACCCTTGAACTTTCATCGCAGTCCGACAGTCAACCAAGTCCGAGTATTTCGGCCACAGGTCAATCTGCCCCTGTAAACCCCCCCCCATCGACATCCTGTCACCCTCCCAACCCTCCCAGAACCGCCATGGCCCACCTAGATGATGATATCAAGCTGCCCATCTTCAAAGGCACGGGATCAGAAGACCCCGAGCAGTTCTGGTTTTGATGTGAAGCAGTATGGAACGCGAAGAATATTACAGACCTGGATGTGAGAACGGCGCAGCTCATTACTTCTTTTCGGGACCGAGCTTTGACCTGGTTCATGAAATTCTCTAGTACTCAGAACCCTACTTTAGATGATATTAAGGCCACCATAACCAAAGAATTTAAGAAGCCTAAATCAGAATCGCAGAGCATCACTGAGCTAAAAGAGATTCAACAGCGGCGTGGCAAATCTGTGTGGGACTTTGACCAGAGATTCAAAGTTCTACTAGACCAAGTCAGCTTTACCATTAGTCCTGCACAGCATAAGGAATGGTTTATCGTAGCATTATTACCACATATTAGAACTCCGCTCATGCAACAGAAGGTTGCTGACCAGCAAGAAGCTCTAGAAATTGCAATGAAGCTAGAAACCGCCCCTGTCGGCGATGATTCTGGTATTGCTCAAATCCAAGCGCAGCTAGCAGAAATGGCCCTAGAGCTTCACGATATGAAGAAGGCTAAAACTAGTCAAGAGGAGGTCTGGTGTACGCAATGTTGGATAGAAGGTCACGATAGGGACCAGTGCCCCGTGGTCAGAACTTACCTAAATACGGGTGTGCCAAACCAATTCAATCCCGGTGTTCTATATTGTGAGATTTGTCAAACCACTGGCCAACATCGCCCTGAAAACTGCCATCTTCTTCAGAGATATGTTCAAGTTCCCAAGAACCCCTACTGCAAGTTCTGTAAGTTAGTAGGGCATAATGAAGAGGAGTGTCGTAGCTATGACCTCATGAGAGAGCGCATCTCTGATGCCTACCGAGTGCAAAATGAATCCCAGAATAATGACGGCTATGGTTACCGCGGCGGTGCCTCTGGAAGAGGTGCCTTTGGAGGTCGCGGCCGTGGTGGTATGCCCGGGAGAGGTAGAGGCCAGGTTGTGTGTTACAATTGTAACCAAGTTGGCAATTTGGATCGCGACTGTCGGAACCCCACCACAAACTGTCGGTATTGCCATGCAGAAGATCACATGATTGAACAGTGCCCCCAGCTCATAGCAAAGATTCAAGAAAACAACAATGGCCCTACCTAGAATATTCAGTTGATTTCCATTGAGCAGAGACCTACTGCAGCCCTCAATGTGGTCACCCAGAGTGGAGCCATGACGCACATTCAGCATACGCAGAAACAACCTGTCGAGGTGTGCGCGCGTAAGGCCTCCGAGCACGTCCCAGCACTTAACACTGCGCACGACCAAGCACCAGTCAAGGCGGCCCAGTGCGATCTTGTTGACCCTCACATAGCAGCTGTACCTACGCAGCAACCTCAGCAAGCCTCGCAGCCGCAAGATGCTTCGATGGATAAAGTAAGTACACTCTCCTCCTTTTTACAGAGTTGTATGAAACTCTTGAGGAATCAAAATTCTTTAAAAGAGCTACAAAAATTTCTTGCTGTCATAGACACTCAGAGAGGAGTTGATCAGGAGAAAACTGTTAGTCGTGTCCGAAGAACGAGGAGGGAAATGAGATTGAATGTTCAGATAGGGGAATATGATATGACTGATGTCATTTTGGATCTTGGATCAGAATTTAATGTCCTACCCAAGCAGACCTGGGGACAAATGGGAAAACCTTCCCTGGCTTGGTCACCTATACAACTGAGGTTAGCTAACCAGCAAAGGATTGTGCCCCTAGGGAGACTTCTTAGTGTTCCCATAGATATTGATGGGGTAAGCACTCTAGCAGATTTTGAAGTTATTGAGATCATTGATGACAACAACCCTTATCCAGCCCTGTTGGGAATCGAGTGGGCCATGGAAAATGCTGCAATCATCAACCTTAAGAGGAGACAGATGACCTTCAAAGGAAATGGTATGCGAGTTATCATACCCCTTGACCCATCCCAAGGAGAAAGATATACAGAACCGCTCAGAGATGAAGGGGAGCAGGATACTCTAGACCACATCTACAACATTACAGCCGAGGAAGCATATTATGTCAAGCCTGATGCCAATGGCATAATAGATTGGCAATGTGATAGCTCCTGCATGTCTGATTCAGACGATGGTCTAGAGAATTGGCAGAATCGACTGTACGAGCTACATGGCCATAGGTGCGCGCAAATCACTAAGTCTCTTAGATGCCTTAGTGCGCAGCCCAGAGAGTTGCCTACCTATGTTGGGTTGACAGACCCTGGATAATTTATTGTACAAGCACCTCAGTCACAAAGATTGCAGACTCTGGAGACAACATTAGGAGCTACAGCAGTAGGGTGGACCGATCACAAAAAGTCTACTCCCAGTTGGGGAGCCTGCCATAAATTTCTGTGCCTCAGATTCATAAACCAATTCCAAGAGGTGCGAAGTAAGTTCAATGGGCAGAATAGCCCTCAGGAAAATTTGAGGCAAAGTTATGTAGCATGGGACAACATACCTCGCGAGGAGTGGCTGCATAAGTTCGTGCACACCTTGGAGCCTATAGCACAAAACTGGTATATGGAGGCCGAGCTTCGACACAGAATTGAATACCAAAGCAAGGGGCAGAACCAAGAATCCAGTCCATCAAACCTAACAGTCCTGTCGTCGACATTCCCCGGACGGGTCGAAGGGCAATATTGTGCCGAGGGTGCTTGTTGTCACGAAGCTCAAACCATGATTCTGCTGAAGACCAAAAACACAATGAGGCTTAAAATCCAACCATTGGGAAGCAACCAAATTGGCGACAGTAGTGCTTTAATTTCCTTAAATGCCTGTACTAAGACGATTATCAGAAATCGAGCTCCACTTGGACAAGATTTTCATCAGATTTGGTGCCTTCAATGCACTGTCCTGCCCGATTTAATTGATGGCGTGTATAAGACGATGCCTAAGTTAGGGAAAATTGTATTCTGCATTTCTTCAAGATTTACGAGTGAACCCATGACAACAGAATGAGAGATTGACGATTTAGTCAGAGAATTCGAGCAAGAGGGTCTGATAAGCTGCTCTAATCGGCCGCCTGCCTTTGCTCCCTGTGAAGAAGCTCACCCAGCACCACCACGGCCGATGTAGACACGGTCTGCCACGAAAAAGTCCAGAACTGAAGTTCGCTCCAAGCGAAACCAAGACCGGCAGAGGCAAACAGGGAAAATGCCAGCAGATCATCCTATGGATCCTACCAGTTCAGCACAGGTCCCGGCCGGGGGTAGGGAGAACATTGCACCACCGCGGCCACCATATCTACAGCCTGTTCGACCAGGTGCCGAGCTACCCCGTCGAACAAAGCAATTCACGTTAACCACACCCTCGCTGCCACAAGGATTTCAGTTGATCAGAAGCATGACAGGGAAGATTGATCGGCTTAAGTACAGCGATCACGACACAAATGACCATGGCAAGTTTCCACAATTTGAACCAGCAGAATACTTGCACCGCGTCAAATACCCAGATGATAATGTGACACTACTGGAAGTACAACCGTGGGCTGCGGGTCTGGAAAAAGCTGGCCTACTCAAGATGCTTGATATTCCACATTTCGGTCGCGGCATACATGTGACCATAATGGCCAAACAGTTGCTAGCGTTAGTACATGACGGCTATTTATGGATAGGGGACCAGCAAATTCCTATTGACGCCGCACTCATCCATAAGATCACAGGTTTACCAATGGAAGGACCTGATCCAGGAACTGAATTTCCGTCAAAACATGAGGATACAAAGCTCGTGCAAACTATGAAAGAGCGGTTTGGCCTAATAAAGGGGAAACAGGGGTATCACACTTCCGCGATTCAGGAACAGCACATTCGCTTTGCAGCTGAACTCTTATCCTGCAAACTCATACAAAAATGCCGGCCAACTGAAGTACCTGCTCCGATTATCCGGATTGCTATGAACTGCGCTGAGGGGTATACTTACAATTGGGCCGCATATCTTGCGAAGGAATTCCTGGAGGATGCCCGCGACGCACAGGAAAAAGGTAGACCTTTTCATTATTCCTGGCTATTGATACTTATTGCATTAGTTGGGTGGAAAGAACCCCCGAAGCTCGGTTTGTAGAGGTAAACCCAGGCATGCCGGGGGCAGTGAGGTACACCTCCCTTTGGATATCCTCAGATAAGGTATCTCAGCAGATGACGAACACTGTGTTCGTCTTTTATGCCATGAGTATCCACTATGAGATTGTGCGAACACCATGGCTTACCAATGAGTTGTTCTCTAAATATGAGGGCGCCGCGAACTTCAGTGCCGATATACATCATGTTTTCATTCAAGCCCATGCAGATCCACGACATCAATGGTTTAAATTACCATATGTAGTCACTGAACCAGATATCAGGGGTATAGTTCAGCACTGGCCGGCTGACTGGTTGAAAGATATAGGAAAAAAACCCTCTATTCCAGTTCCCCTAGCTACCAATATTGGCACAGGTACCAGTCAGGCGTAGCAACAAAGCCCATTAGAAGATAGCGAAGACCTAAGTGATTCACAGCTGGATGGCGACGGCCAGGGTGGAGATGGCGGACAGGACGAACAGGATGAGGAGTCGATCAAGACCATATCAGATCCTAACCCATCAACCAAGCGCAAGTCACCAGAAGTAGCAAAGGTAAACAAGCCGCAGTCCCGCAAAAAGTCAAAAGCGTCGAAGGACAAATATATTGAAGAATAAGCCACTATAACACTGGATGAGCTGGAGCAAGCTCTAGAATAGTCTATGGGAACGCTTATTAAAAAATGGTCAGAGTTTGCAGAACTGCATCTTGCTGGGCTCATAGGTATAGCAAACAGGGTTTCGGAGCTAAAAGAGTTAGCAGCAAAGTCAGCAAACAGTACTGCGACAAGTAGCACTACAGCACCCACGCAGCAGGATATTAGGCAATGGCCACCCAGAGATCACCGAGGCCAAGTATCAAGCGCAGCTCTGATACTGCCCGATGCAGATTTCCAGCCCCAGATGAGTATGACCGTAGGGATCGATTATACAAAGATGTCCATGTCAGAATTGCACCTCTGCCAGCTCGCTATTACAAAGGAGATCCATGCACGAGACCAATTGTCCCAACTCCAATTGGAAGACACCATCAAACAAAAAATAATCTTTGTAGCACGACTAGAAGAAGTAGCACAACAGAAGAACGATGCTGAACATAAAACAACTACACTGATGCAAGCACTAGATGAGGCATGTCGGAGTCTTTCTGACTCCGACATACAAGGAGAGGAGGAACCAGAGCAGAGAATCGCTAAGCTAAGAGACTATGCCCAGCAGTCTCGCAGCGAGATTGACAGGTTGAAGACAGAACACCAGCACCAGATCGCAGAACTTCAACTGTGCATCCCTCCCGAGACTCCACCAAATGTCTGAGAATAGTGCCATAGGGACATCAAGGCTTCAGCAGCAAAGATATCAGATAATGTGGCCAGTGTCGCAAAACTGATGGAAGACAGCATTGAAGCATGGGAGAACCTACAGGACCATCCAGATGTAGGTAAGATCCAGGAAACCATCAAGTTGCGCCAGGCCGAGTTAGATGCAGTCAGAATAGAAATTAAGACGCTGCCACCTATGCAGAAGATGGCTAAAGTGAAGCGCAGCAAGGAACTTCAGCAGGAAATTGAGTCCTGCAGGACGAAGGTAATGCTGCTGGAGAATTCGCTACAGCCACTGGTTGATGAAGCATTGGAATTGAGTAATACTGCAGAGAGCCAGCTCAAACTTTTGCAGACCTACGACACTTTGCGCAGGAACGGGCTAACACAGAATCATCTTCAGTATTATAGGAATTGGTAGAAAAGGAGAAAGTGGATGACGACATACTACACAACCTCACCAGTTTCTTCCAGACCCTCGCGCAGAAGATTCTCCCACCAGAACCATCGCAGAGTGTCCCAGGACGGGCCACTAGTGAGTCTTAGGGGCCTGTTGGGACGCGTACCCTAAGGATTATTAGTTTTGGTAAATCCGCGGTTATTGAGGAATTTTGTAAGCGGAGTTACGGGTCAAAATAGTCTTAGGGGTGTCGGGGTAAGTCAGAGCCCCTTTTTGGTAATAAACCCATGGTTTAAATCCAGGGTTTAGGGTTTTGGGTGCCCATGGTTTGGAGCCATGGTTTTGTAATAGCGCGATGTATAAATAAGCATTTTTGTAAATAATAAAGGATTAGGATTTTTGATGTAAACAAA
>LPNX010836283.1:5657-98588 GCA_001517045.1 Pseudotsuga menziesii | reverse complement strand
GGTTAAGTCCCAGCTGTGTGCGTGGACGACCTCTGCAGCTGTGTGCGCAGAGGGTTTTGTAAGAAGATTAAGGAAAGATCTGCAGCTGTGTGCGTAGAGGCCTGCCGCTATTTGTGCAGCTGTTAAGGACTGAAGGGATCTGCAGCTGAGTGCGCAGATCAAACTGTGGTTTTGTAGCAAGTTTAATAAAACACAGTTTGTGGACGTAACCCCTACACTGGGGGTGAACCACGTTATATCTGGTGTTGTGGTTTCTTGTGTTGTTTCTCTTTCTGCTGTCTTTTATGCATTAATAACTGTATACATTTGATAACTTAGATCACTTCTAATAACAAGTTTGACTATGAATTCCCTATAGTGGGTTAAGCAAGTCACGGTTGTTTATCTATCTGAGAAGTTGTATATAAGTGAATGACAAAGTTGTGTAATTGTTGATTAATAAGTTTATTAAAGGCTAAGGTACAGTAATATCCCTCTCTGCTTGCAGAAACCTGATTCTGCGACACCCCATAGCTGTTTCGGGTGAGACTGCAACCTGCGTGTAGGTTGTTGCCGAAAGGGCCAACACTGTGGGTCTTTTGTTGGTGCAACATAAAAGGATTAAACCCGGGTCTGCCCTATTGCCCAACAATTCTAACCCTGCAACTTATTTTAACAATGCATTGAAGGAAACATACATAGATGCCTATAATTGAAGTTATTCAAAGGAACAATTCATCAATTCAACACATCCACATGTCCATCATATTCCATCAAGAAATTGCAATGCAATAAATACAATTGCAGAGGTTAACATGGACAAGAACACTTATCTTGGGAAGAACTTGTCCCACAACTAGCTATGTTGCTACAACGTTCCACCCAACCATATGCGTGCACTCATCAATCTCTCAGCAACACTGCCACCCCCAAGCTGGGCATGAATTCCTCAAGGAATAAGGGAACACTAGCAGACTCATACATAGCCAAGGGTGCAATAAACTCATCCAAGCCAAAATAGTTGGGTTTATCAGGATGCAAGGTAAGAAAAACCAACAGATGGGTTTCACAAGCCACTCAGCTAAGCCATCTAATAGTTGGGTTTCACAGACTGTTCACAGTTAAGCCAACATTCACCTTAAGGACTAGTCAAGCCAACATATGGGTTTATGAGATTGTACAGAGTCAATCCATCTCACTATTCAGTTTATCAGACTGTCCAGCCAAAGGTTACTCACAAGGTCAAACTCAACAAGACACATCCAAGCCAACATATGGGTTTATCAGGCTACCAGCCAAGCCATCTTTCCAGTTGGGTTTATCGGGCTTCTAAGGAAATTGACAGTAAGAAATGCTAAGCTAGTGAGCTCATCTACAGAACTAAGAAAACCTTCGTAAGACCTATCTGGCCTAAATTTCCCACTACCTACACACCCAACACAAGGAAGTGTCCCCTTCTCTACTCCACAGTCCCTTAGGCTACATCTTCCCTTCCAATGCTCTTTAGGATGTGCATAGCAGGTTCACCAGCCACTCTTATGTTATTGTGAGGTTCCACACTATTTTTATCAAGCACCTTCCATGTCTCTCCCATTCCTAAGCCTTGTACATATTTCATACCCAAACTAGGGTGCACAACACAGCAACCACAGGGAGACTCCACAACACAGGATTTTCTCTGGAATATGAGTAACAGGGTCTCATACATTCTGTAGTTCAAGATAGCACTGCAACACATCAATATAGTCTCACCAAGGTAAGAAACTTTCAGAATGCGAAGGATTCTCATAGGAAGAACTCAACTACAGAAGGGCTTCCACGCGAATGGAGAGAATGAATGGATGAACCCTGAGCAAGACATCCCACATCTCCCAAAACATTAGAGTAAAATGAAAACATGAACGCATGAGTCAAAGCTAGCTTACAGTTCTAGTTTTTTATTGTCCATGTAAGAAAAACATGACATTCGAAAACTGGGTGCTCTGTCCAATTCGAATTTTTCCCATACTCTTCCCCTTCCATACAATAACTACCTCAACCACCTTCTGGCAGAATAAATGGTTGGGAATAAAGAAAAGAAAAAGGGTAGTTGACGGTTTCGATGGGATATCCCCATGACACATGGATTTTCCCAAATTGGTTCAAGGTCAACATTCCCTCCCCCTTATCCTTAGAAAAATCATGTACCCATCTCATTATTCATTGCATTGACATACATGTCTATGGGGTTTTCATTAATCTGCATATTTACATGATGTTTACAAACGTGCTTTCCTTAGCACATAAACCATAGGCATCAACCATGATCGCCTATATACCAAACATTAATCAATGACAGGGCCTTGGCCTAGAGCTCCTTGTCATGATTCCATATAATATGTACATCATATACATTAATGCAAATGGGGTCAGAACCTGGGTGGTACATTCCCCTCCCCCTTCAATAGAACTATCCTGAGTGCTTTACAAAATTGAACAAAATGCTAAACTGGTACCGTCCTCAGTACTCCGCAGATTCAAACAAAAATGGATGTGTCAATCACATGGCATCCTCCAGCTCCCATGTAGCCTCTTCAAGACTGTAGTGCTTCCATTGTACCTTTACCTGTCCTATGGCTCGGTTCCAGAGCATTGTGACCTTCCTATAGAGGATGCGCATTGACTCGATTCAGAACTCTCCCTTGGGTTCCACCTGAGCCACGTCCCAATTTATCACATGGTTAGGGTCATGCATATATTTCTTAAGAAAAGAAACATGAAAAACATCATGATCCCTAGTGCTAGCTAGAAATGCAAGTCTATATGCATCTGGCCCTATTCTTTCAAGCACTTCAAACGACCCACAATATCTGGGTGACAACTTGGCACAGCTTCCAAGTTTCAAGGAACTCTTCTTTTCCCTCACTCTGAGGTAAACATGATCCCCAACATTGAACTCTTTGTTCACCCTATGCTTATTAGCATAGATTTTCTTTCTGTCCTGGGCTACTTTCATATTCTGCCTGATCTTTACAACCTCCTGCTCCATCTCCTTGAGCAATTCTAGACCAATGACAACCCTGTTCACTGGATTATCCCAAGTCACTGGTGTCCTACACCTCCTGTCATACAAAGCTTCATATGGACTCATCCCCAATGATGCTTGTTGTCCATTGTTATAAGAAAACTATACCAAGTGTAAATAATATTCCCACTTGGTTGGTTTTCCCATCACATACATGCAAAGCATGTCTTCAAGCACTTGGTTAACTCTCTCTATCTATCCATCAGTCTGAGGATGGTACATGGTGTTGAAGTTTAGCTTTGTACCCAAATCTGCAAACAACCCCTTCCAAAAATTGGAAGTGAACTTGACATCTTTGTTAGAGACTATTGCCTTAGGAAATCCATGCAATTTGAAAATATCCTTCATGAAGATATTTGCAATGTCATCAGTCTTATGCATAGACTTAACCGATATAAAATGGGCTTCCTTTGTCAACTTGTCCACCACAAACATGATGGAATCATGTTGTCTCCAAGTCATTGGAAATCCTGTAATAAAATCCATGGAAATAACTTCCCATTTCCATTCTGGAACTGGCAAAGGTTGGAACAAACCTACTGGGTGTTGATTCTCAACCTTCACCTGTTGACATTTCATGCACCTTGAAATATATTCAGCCATGTCCTTTTTCATTCTCGGCCAAAAGTATTGTTTTTTGGCTATAGCAATTGTCTTCTGATATCCTGGGTGACCAGAATATGGAGCTTGATGTATCTCGTCCATAACAACTCTCCTCAAATATGCTACATTTGGAATGTAAAATCTATTCTTATAGGTAATAATTCCACCTTCTTCCAATTTATATCCCTCATACCTCTTCTCGAGGATTTTCTGGTGCAACTTGTCCTTGACCTACACATACAATTCATCTTCAGTAACATTATTAACAATATGCTACCTCAACTCTGATTGGAAAACACTATCAGATGCCACATGCATTTCCTACACCTTTCTGCTGAGCACATCAGCTACCTTATTCTCTTTCCCCTTTATGTGCTTGATCTTAAAATCAAAATCACATAAAAACTCCAGCCATCTAGCTTTCCTAGCATTTAGAGTAGGCTGACCAAATAAATACTTCAGACCACAATGGTTTGTCCTTAGCTCAAATCTTCTTCCCATCAAGTAATGCCTCCACATCTTGAGAGCATGTACTATGGCTGCAAGTTCCAGATCATGAGTATCATAGTTCCTCTCACGCTCCTTCAACTTTCTCGACTCATAACATATCTTGTGGTTGTCTTACATAAGGACTCCTCCAAGCCCTTGATTTCATGCATCAATACACACCACAAAATATTTCTCTAGGTCTGCAACTTTCAAAATTGGTGCACTTGTGACAATATTCTTCAACTGCTGGAAGCTTTCTTCACACCTCACTATCCATTCAAACTTTATTCCCTTGTTTTGCAAATAAGTAATGGCATGTTTTGTTAAATTTTCATATGCTAAGCTAGATCATTAGTATTTCATTTCAAATTCATAACAAAAGCATATAAACATGATCACTGAAAGATAGACAAGCACAACCATACAAAAAGAACACAAAGGTTTATCCTAGGAAAACCTTAAAGGCAAAAACCCAACAAAAGCTTCCTTAATATAGATGCCCCAAAAAGATAAAAGGTAAAACCAACAAGGAGATCAAATCCTGATCCTCCTCCTTCTCCAGCTACTCTTCTCTTCTCCACTAATGCGCTACAGAAGTGAGAGTGTGTGTCACAAATGAGGAGCACCACACCTCTATTTATATTCATCCGTTCACTTTAACTAACTCATTCGACATGTAGGCTCGAGTTACACATGTAGGCTCAAGTAACCACACCGGGGTGCTAATGACCCACCTTTACAATTAGAGGGGACTACCTCATGAATCTTATTATTTCTTTCGATTAGAAGCATTGGGGTACAAATTAATACAAGTGGTTCTCCCGGTAGGACCATCGGGGACCACAAAATATACATATAGAATATTCTTCGAAGTTACAATATTTCAACACTCCCCCTTAACGAGAAGGGTATTCTACAACAACATCAACAACAACAATAGTAGAAGAGAGATAGAGGACATCATCAACATCAGCAGGGTAACACATCTATAAATCATTGGAAGCTTTTCAACATCATTTAGTCTTCATCTTCAGTCTTCATTCTTTAGTAACAGCAACACTCTGACAGTTTTGATCAGCAACAACTTCTTCAGTATTTTGATTTCTCGAACAACAACATCATCATCATCATATTCTGATCTTACAATCAGCAACATCACCATCAGCACTTTGACATTTCAATCAGCATCAACATCTTCAATACTTTGACCTCTCGATTAGCAGCAACTTCATCAACATCTTCAGGACTTTGATCTTTCGATCAGCAACATCTTCAGCAACATCTTCAGTATTTTGACCTTTCGATTAGCAAAAACTTCAGCAACATCTTCAGTACTTTGACCTTTTCGATCAGCAACATCTTCAGCAACATCTTCATCATCTTTCGACAACATCTTTAGTAGTTTGACCCTTCTTTGATCAGCAACAACATCATCATCATACTCTAATCTTTCGATCAGATACATCATCATGAAAACATCATCATCATCAAAATATCGTTATTGTCAAAACATCAACATCATCAAAATATCAACATCATCATCATCAAAATATCAACATCAAAATATCATCATCATCACACTTTGATATTTCAATCAAAATCATCATTATCATCAGCCTCCGATCTTTCGATCAGAAACATCATCAACCTAACATCATCATACTCTAACATCAACTCATCATCATATTCTGATCTTTTGATCAGTACGTCATCATCATCATACTCTGATATTTTGATCAATATGGCATCATCATCATCAGGATCTCATCATCATCACATTCTGATCTTTCGATCAGAAACATCATCATCATCATCGCACTCTGATCTTTTGATCAGAAAACATCATCATCATCATACTCTGATCTTTCTATCAGTAAGTCAACATCATACTCTGATCTTTTGATCAGTACGTCTTCATCATCATACTCATATCTTTCGATCAATACGACATCATCATCATCAGGATATCATCATCATCACATTCTGATCTTTCGATCAGAAACATCATCATCATCATCACACTCTGATCTTTCGATCAGGAAACATCATCATCATCATCACACTCTGATCTTTCGATCAGGAAACATCATCATCATCATACTCTGATCTTTCGATCAGTATGTCATCATCATACTCTGACCTTTCGATTAGTACGTCTTCATCATCATACTCTGATCTTTCAATCAGTATGGCATCACCATCATCAGGGTATCATCATCATCACATTCTGATCTTTTGATCAGAAACATCATCATCATCATCACACTCTGATCTTTCGATCAGGAAACATCATCATCAGCAGCAGCAGCCCACAGTACAAAGACAAAGAAGTCTTTGGATCTCTTTTGGACTTAAATTCAAAGGATGATGCAATCCTATCACATTCTCAACAACCGAGGTCACCGGATCCGTTCTGAAATGAGGTTCAAGGATGATGCAATCTTGCCACATTCTCGATGACCGAAGTTACATCGGAGCCATTCTGACCCGAAGTTCAAGGATGATACAATCCTACCACATTCTCGATGACCGAAGTTACACCTAATCCGTTCTTAACCAAAGTTCAAGGATGATACAATCTTGCCACATTCTCGATGACCGAAGTTACACCGGATCTGTTCTGAACCGAAGTTCAAGGATGATACAATCCTGCCACATTCTCGATGACCGAAGTTACACCATATCCATTCTGAACCGAAGTTCAAGGATGATACAATCCTGCCACATTCTCGATGACTGAAGTTACACTGGATTCGTTCTGAACCAAAGTTCAAGGATGATACAATCCTGCCACATTCTCGATGACCGAAGTTACACCAGATCCGTTCTGAATAGAAGTTCAAAGATGATACAATCCTGCCACATTCTCAATGACCGAATTTACACCAGATTCGTTTTGAACCGAAGTTCAAGGATGATACAATACTGCCACATTATCGATGACTGAAGTTACATTGGATCCATTCTGAACCAAAGTTCAAGGATGATACAATCCTACCACATTCTCGATGATCGAAGTTACACCGGATCCATTCTGAACCGAAGTTCAAGGATGATACAATCCTATCACATTCTCGATGACCGAAGTTACACCGGATCCGTTCTGAACTGAAGTTCAAGGATGATACAATCCTACCACATTCTGGATGACTGAATTTCACCGTATCCATTTTGAACTGAATTTCAAGGATGATACAATCCTGCTACATTCTCGATGACCAAGGTCACTGGATCACTTCTGGACATATGTCCTGGGATGATACAATCCCTCTTCATTCTCATAGACCAAGGTCTCCGGATCACTTCTAGACATATGTCCCAAGATGATACAATCCCTCTTCATTCTCGAAGACCAAGGCCTCCGGATCACTTTAGGGCAAGTGCCCAAGGATGATACAATCCCACTGCAGCATCACTACTCCCCCTTTCGGAGAAGGTCTTTCTAAACCACACCAAGCTTGTCCCAAAAGTGTTTGAACTTTACCCGAGACAAAGGCTTTGTCAGTGCATCATCATCTAAACCATCTTCATCTACATCTTCAGTATGTGAATACTGAACTATCACCATATGTATCTCCAGTATATGAATACTGAAAGCATCATCATCTATATCTTTAGTATAGAAATACGGAGTCACCATCATCTGCATCTATAGTATGTAAATACTGAAACATCATCTATATCTTCAATATGGGAATACTGAAACATCATCATTTGCATCTTTATCTTGTATGTAGAAATATAGTATTTCTATGTGTTATGACAGAACATAGGGTTCTTTGTTATCACAACTCTCGTTATCACATAGAATCAATGTAGTATCCATATTCAGGTCAAGGAGACCTGATATCAACTTCCAAAGCCATATGGCTTCACAACTTAGCAGAGCAATCTGCTATGTATTGTCATTCTAAGAGAAACACTAGACTATTTCCTGTTAAACCATGAACTCATAGCAGACCCCAAACAAAAGCATCTACCTAATGTGTTTTTCCTGTCTGAGATACTTCTATCCCAATCTGCATCTGTATAGCCATACAATCTATAGTCATGGCTACCATCATAGTATAGACCAAGGTCTATACTCCCTTTCATATATCTCATCACATGTTTTGCAGCTACTAGGTGAACCCGTCTTTGAACAAGATATTGACTTAAGGTGTTCACAGCAAAACAAATGTCTGGTCTGGTATTTGTTAAGTACATCAATGACCCAACGATCTATCTGTAATGAGTCGCATCCACTAACTCTGATGAGTCATTAGCTAACAGCTTCAGGTTGGAGTCCATGGGTGTGGCCATGGCTTTGCATTCCAACATATTGAATCTCTTCAATATCTCTACCACATACTTTCCCTGGTTGAGAAAGATTTCTTCTGAACTTTATCATACTTCCAGACCTAGGAAATAGTGCATTAACCTAAGGTCTTTCATCTCAAATTATTTTTCTAGTTTCTTCTTGCTTTCCATGATCTGTTTCTCATTCCCTGTCAAGAATAAGTCATCTGCATATAATAACAGGATGACAGGTTCATCTTCTACAACCTTGAGATAAAGGTTAGGATCAACTTTACTCTTGGTAAAGCCCATAATTGATAGGAAACTGTCTATCCTTCCATACCAAGTTCTGGGAGCTTGCTTCATTCCATAGAGGGCCTTCTTTAACTTACATATATGAGTCCATCTGTCTTCAACTTCAAATCCTTTTGATGTAAAAATCTTCCGCAAACATACCATTAAGGAAGGATTGTCTTTACTTCATCATGGGAGAAACTACCATCATAGTTCTGAAGAAAGTGTACCTTGCTTCCTGGAGTAAGTGTCTCTTCAGAATTAATTCCCTCTTTCTTATAGAAACCTCTAGCCACAAGTCTTTCCTTACTTCTGTCAGCGACATATTTTATCTTGCAAATTCATTTGTAAGATACCACATTATTGCTTTCTGGTTTGAGTACTATATCCCAAACATCATTCTAGTAGTCTTTCATCATAACATCTTCCATGAGTTCATCTTGTCAGATCATCAACATATCCTATTCTTCTGCATTCAACTTTGAAGGTTGGAACCCACTTTACTCTTGGTAAAGTCTCAATCCATCAGGAAGTTGTCCATCATGTTGTACCGTGTCGAACTCAGATATCTTCTGTAGTCACTCCCCCTGAAGTGGAGTATTATCTTCCTTCTTTATTCTGTATAGGTGGTTCTATGCTTGATATATACTGGTCAATAGAGTATGTCATGTCATAGTCTATTCTTTTTTAGGAAAATCATGAACCTTGCTTTGTACACTTGTTCTTGTAGATCCATATGGAGGATACTACATACTTTCCTTTATGTCTCGAAATCATATCGTATACATCATTCCTCATGATCATCTATTATTCTTTGATCATATCTTCTTTCATAGCATTCTTTTCTTCATCTTGAGTTATCTCTCATACCCATGGTGGTCTTCATCCTTCGAGGTGGATCTACCACTCTCTGAAGGTGTCTTTGACCCTGGGAGCTTCAGATTCATGTTTATTGAATTGTCATCACTTGTTCTTCGGAACAAGTCTCATCCTTCTTTTCTTGTAGGAGGTTGTACAGGACCTTTCCTACAATTCAAATACACCAATTGCATGGTTAGAACTATTTCATATGCATAAATACAAATTCTTATGCATCATGCAGTTGTTTAGCCAATACAACATTCATCCATATCTCACAGAAACTTTATACATGCCTTCCATCTCTACCATGACATCATTGAGATTGTGCACTAATCCAATATGTCAGCAAAGAGGTTTGATAAGTAGCAATGGAGAGTTGTATATCACCATGATCTACTTACCCATCACATGCATATTAGTAGTATACAGTCATTAATGCAAACAATATATCATGCATAACACATCAACTGAATCAAATGTAAAACAATATCATGAAGTGACAATTGAATACTTATCTTTTATTTGTTTCGTGGGTAGACTCCATCTTGATGAGTCTGCTTTATCATATTCTTCATTCATGAAATCATCATTTCTTATCCAAATGATAAGATGAATAAGAGGTTCTTCAAGAATTGAGTTCTTCATATTCCTCATTGCTTGAGGGATCTTCTTTGAATGGTGAGAGCTTGATCTTCAATTGCTCCCATCTTCTTCTTCTCTTCTTATGAGTCGAGCTGAAAGTAATTACTTCCTTCTGGCATACATTCTTTGCATGAATGAATCCCATGATCTTGGGAGTCCATTCAAGGTGGCTATCACCACTTCTACATTCTCCACTTCTTCTTCTACCGCTTCAAGTTGTTCTGCATTCTAGATATTCACATTCTTCAACTATTTTCTCAAATCCATCTTCTGATTTAATTTCTTATCTTCAAATAGATTGATCAAGGAATAAAACATCTTCGGTGTCTTTAGGGAAGACAATTGTGGTACAAGTTGATCCGTGATTGAATCAACAATGAACTTCTTGGCCTTGATCAAGTTCTTCTTGTGTAAGGCTTTGAGCCTCATCTCCCTCTAGAACTGGAACCTCTCTACTCATGTAGGTGTCCAATTCATTTTCTTCAGAGAGATCAAATACTTCCATGCTTGGAATTTATCAACTTCACCAAGCTCATCAACAAGCTGATGTTATAGATCACTTTGAAATGAGAACCTCAAATTCAAATAGCAAAAGATTAGATCTTACCAATTTGAGGTGTTCGTCCTGTTTTTAGAGCCGGCTGATCTAGGGCTTGTCAGAGAAACCCTAATTTTCAAAACTTGGAATATTTTAGATCTAACTGGATATAAATATATATCTCTTCAAATGGAGCTGTACAATGTACTCATTTTCTAAAAAAAATGGAGGAAAGCTCCCAGAACAGGAAGCCCTAGTTTTCCAATTTCTTCTGCATAAATGCCTGTCATTGTCTCTATGATATATCTGAAATTAATGCTCCTCTATATCTAAAATTTATAAATGAGGTAACCTCGCATGTCCCTGATCCAAAACCATAGGTTTCATCAGAATTTGTTTCCCCAATTTGTATTTATGATCCTTTTCCCAAGGTGACCTGTTACAGGACTGTTCAAAACAACGACGTTGTATGGCATGCCACATGTCACCGGTTCATCTTTTGAGTCTAATATTCGGATCATAGAAATTAAAGTCTGTGATATTTCTGGAACATCTTTAGGAATTCCATTTGGACATTTTTATCCCAAACTATAGCAGTTTTCCCCAGGTATCCTGTTTAGGGATGAATTCCGGAAGAGGCTGGAACCCTAACTGGGAGGGATCATATCTCCCAGAATATAATGAATATAAGGCTGAATTTTGGATACAGTGTACATAAGGATTTTATATTTGGCCTCTGAAATTTTCAGCTCCTGATCCTTTGTGGATATCTGAATATAGTGAAAGTACAAAAACTTAGCAGTTTTAGTATTTAGGGTTTTTCTAGCTCGGGGTCAAACTAGGGTTTGACTTTCCTGGAGTTTCACCCAACCAAATTTATTTAACCAGATCTCTAAACTTATATTTTGATGAGGAGAAAAATCCTATGCCAGGCTCACTAAAAAATTTCTCTTTTGTAGAAAGCCCTAATTTTTCGCACCAAAACTGAAAATGCTTGGAATCGAATTCTGCTTCGACAGAAAGATGCGCCCGTCAATGAGAGTTAGTCTAGCCTTATTTTGCTTATTGATTGTGGATAGAGACCCAAAAATTAACAAGACCTAGCTTCTGTAGCTGCACAATGTCTTCTTTCAGGGTGGCTCTGATACCATGTTAAATTTTCATATGCTAAGCTAGATCATTAGTATTTCATTTCGAATTCATAACAAAATCATATAAACAGGATCACTGAAAGATAGACAAGCACAAACATACAAAAGGAACACAAATATTTATCCTGGGAAAACCCTAAAGGGGAAAACCCAGCAAAAGCCTCCTCAATATAGATGCCCCAAAAAGATAAAAGGTAAAACCAACAAGGAGATCAAAGCCTGATCCTCCTCCTTCTCGAGCTACTCTTCTCTTCTCCACTAATGCGCTACACAAGTGAGAGTGTGTGTCATAAATGAGGAGCACCACACCTCTATTTATATTCATCCATTCACTTTAACTAACTCATTTGACATGTAGGCTCGAGTTACACATGTAGGCTCAAGTAACCACACTGGGGTGCTGATGACCCACCCTTACAATTAGAGGGGATTGCCTCATGACTCTTATTAGTTCTTCCAATTAGAAGCATCGGGGTACAAAGTAATACAAGTGGTTCTCCCGGTAGGACCATCGGGGACCACAAAAGATACATATAGAATATTCTTTGAAGTTACAATATTTCAACATGTTCAACCTTGGAGAATCCTTCAGTGAATCTCTTATATTATCCTTCAAGTCCCATAAAAGATCTTACATTTTTCACATTTCTTGGAGTATTCCAATTCATAATGGCTTCAATCTTGTTAGGGTCCATAGATATACCCTCTTCTGAGATAATGTGACCCAAGTATTGAGTTCTATCTTTATAGAAGTCACACTTGCTCAACTTTGCATACAACCAATGCTCCCTAAGAAATTGTAATGTCAATCTCAAATGCTCTTCCTCATTCTTAGAATAAACAAGAATGTCATCAAGGAAAACAAGAACAAAACTTGTCCAAATACCTATTGAAGACTTGTTCATAAGGCACATAAATGTAGCTGGTGTGTTGGTGAGACCAAATGGTACCACTACAAACTCATCATGCCCATACCTTGTTGTGAAGGTTGTCTTATGAATGTATTCATCCTTGATTCTAACCTAGTGGTAACTAGACCTCAAGTCAATCTTGGAAAACACCCTTGCTCCTCTCATTTGATCAAAGAGGTAATCAATCCTAGGAAAAGGATATTTGTTCTTCACAGTGACCTTGTTCAGTTGTCTGTAATCAATACAAAATCTGAGTGTACCATCTTTCTTCTTCACAAACAAAACTAGTGCTCCGCAAGGAGACACACTTAGCTTAATATTATTTTCCTCCAACAACTCTTGTAGCTACATCTTCAGCTCTAACATTTCTAGTGTACTCATTCTGTAGGGTTTCTTGGACACTGGTGCTGCTCCTGGCACAAGTTCAATCATGAAATAAATGTCCCTTTATAGAGGAAGCACTGGAATCTCATCAGGAAAAACATCCCTGAATTTCTGCAATACCTAGAAGTCCTCGAACCTAGGAGTTTCATTCTCTGTTGCCTCCACAATATGAGCCACATACAACTGGCAACCCTTCCTAAAAAATTTCTTCAACTACATTGCTGAAATATGCCTCACTGAAATTACCTTTGGAATGCCTCTTACAACTCTCAGGTTCCTTTCTTCATCCATTCATTCAAAATTCTTATGGTAACAGTAAAGGTTTACCCTGTGAGCTTATAACGAATCCATACCAATGAGAACATCATAGGAACCAATGGGTAGAACATTCAGAGTCCACACAAGTAACCCATCCATTCATCACCAATGGACATTTCTCTACCTCTTCACTAACCTTTCTCTTAGATCCAGTGGCTAGCTGAACTAACCAAGATTTGCTATGCCTCACTTTCTTGAAAGCACAAATCTCCACTACTCTAGGAGCAATGTAACTGTGGGTAGAACCAGGGTCAATCAAAATAGAAACAAATTGCTCAGCAATATTACCTGCAACGTCAACCATAGTTGACTGGTGATTTTCCTAGTAGTCCTCCAGTGCTGCATAAATCCTAGGGATGACCCTCGCTACTTGACCCACTGTTTCTGCCTCTTGAAGGTTGTAAGCTAGCCTTGCACTCTCATTCTCAAGTGGACAATTCCTGCGCATGTGGGATCCCCCACATCTCCAACATTGGAGTGGTTCTCTAATCTGTCGTGGATCTTTTGGCTTTTCTCCCACCCCTCCGGCTGGCTGCTTCTTAGCTTGGCATGGTTGCTTCTGCTGATTCTTGAAGTTAAAAGGTTTAAAACCCTTCTTCCTTTGGTCATACTTCTCATTCTTCTTTTCCTTCCATGTCTTATCATAGTCAGGTTTTCCTCTTCTTTTCTTGTAGCAATACTTAGCTTTCCTTATTGCTTCTTCAAGATTTCTAGTCTCATAAAACTTGATTCTGTCTTTGTAAGACCGAGGCAATCCACTCAGTAAATGTTGGATTTTCACTTTCTCATCCTTGAAGTACCTAACATACCTCAACAGCTCCAAGAACTTGTTTGCATACTCTTCCATGGTCTGTTATCCCAATATCAGCTCATGAAATTCTTTGATCTTGTCATCATAGTACCTGTCAGAGAGGTATTTCTTCTTGAAACAGTTTTGGAACTGTTTCCACACAATTTTCCTTTCATTAATCTTCTTCACTTGCCTAAAGTGCTCCGACCATATGGATTCTCTTCCAGTCAAATTGAAGATGGATACTCTAGCCTTCATATTTCCATAATATTCTTGGACTTGGAAATATTTCCTCATCCCAAGAATCTAAGCCTCAGCTTCTTGACCATTCTTTGTATCACCATTGAATATAGGAAACCTCGCCTTCGTAAACTCATCACGTGAGTTGTTCGTATAACGTCTCCTTCTCTTTTCCTCGTGAGATGAAGAGTTGGAATCCTCATGGGATCCTTCTGATTCAGGAGATCTACTAGAAGACCTTCTTCTTTTTCTTCTGGTACTACTCTTACTACCTTCAAGTTTTGCTATACGTCGCCCCGATCTCATTTGCCGTTGGATGTCTGTTAAACTTTGTAACATGGAAGCATTCAGCTGATGATGCTCTTCCTGATATTTAATCAAGATTCTCATGGTGGCTGCAATGTCTGGTGGCATCTCTTGAAATATCCTTCCATTAGATTCTATATCATCATTTCCAGCTCAAATGTTTTCCCCCGTAGCATCTTGCGCATGCTCGTAGGAATCCCGTGCATCATATCTGTCATAGGTTCTCATGGCTGAGCAACCAACCCACTTTCCAATATGCACTATGACTCTGGAAAATGTGTTATCAAACACCATTTGTTAGATACACAATAATTCAAAATTACAACCATTTACTCACTATCACCTGGTCGATCTAGGCCCAGTGCTGTAACCAATAGCTCTGTTAAATGTTCAACTCGACCCTTTCAAGCTCGACGCTGCAACCCGCAGTGCTGATACCATGCTGAAGTGTTGGCACCATTCTGTAGATTCCACTCTGCATTGTACTACAATGCTGGTATCCGGGGATACTCTTATCTCTAGCTGTTCTCCTTGGCCCATCTAGGCCCAATGCTACAACCAATAGCTCTGATACTACAATGTCACGTACCCATACCCCATTATCATACAGAATTAAAAATTTCATTGAGAACCTTTACTATTCATCAAAAGACAGGGAATGGCTGCAAACCACTTCTCGACATTTCCAACACTGTCACGCTCCCTCACATATTCCATTGATCAATTCGATGATCTGCAAGGAAATATATCAGAGGAGATCAGATGGCAAAGAGAAATAGCGATGAAATCCAAGGATCACAAAGGCTTCTGTATCTAAAATTAAATCAACGGCTCAGAATCCACCCGTAAAAATCAACGGTGCAGAAATCCTGAGTTGCGGGGTCGAAAAGTTACCAAATTTTCAATATCATGTCCCGCATCTCGCATCGGAAATAGATCGATGGCATGGAATCATCCCACAAGAATCGACGACGTGAAAAAATTGAGTTACGGGATTCGGAATTGTGGAAATCGTGATACTGTGATACTGCATCCCACATTGGAAATGATTGTTCCAGAAAAAAAACTGTGGAAAGCCATAATTCACAAAAAGACATCTTCGCATCCTACATTCTACATTAGAAACGACCATTGCAAAAAGGGAAATTGTGGAGGTCCAAATCTTCCAAAGGGTGTCTTCCACATCCCGCATCCCGACTATGGAATAAACCATCATGGAAGAAGGTTTCTGCTTGAAAATTCGACCTGCTAATCAAAGTCTTTGAACAAAATTGGCCATCCAGGCCAACATCAATTTGGAATTCTAACCCTGCAACTTAGTTTAACAATGCATTGAAGGAAACATACATAGATGCCTATAATTGCAGTTATTCAAAGGAAAAATTCATCAATTCAACACATCCACATGTCCATCATATTCCATCAAGCAATTACAATGAAATAAATACAATTACAGAGGTTAACATGGACAAGAACACTTATCTTGAGAAGAAATTGTCCTACAACCAGCTATGTCGCTGCAATGTTCCACCCAACCATAGGCCAGTGCACTAATTAATCTCTAAGAAACACTGCCACCCCCGAGATGGGCATGATTTCCTCAAGGAATAAGGGAACACTAGTAGACTCATACATAGCCAAGGGTGTAATAAACTCAGCCAAGCTAACATAGTTGGGTTTATTAGGATACAAGGTAAGAAAAACTAGTAGATGGGTTTCACAGGCCACTCATCCAAGCCATCTCACAGTTTGGTTTCACAGACTGTCCACAATCAATCCAACATTCACCTTAAGGACTAGTCAGGCCAACAGATGGGTTTATCATACTGTAAAAAGTCAAGCCATCTCGTAGCTAGTTTTATCAAACTATGCAGCCAACGGTTACTCACAAGGTCAAACTCAACAAGACACAACCAAGCCAACATATGGATTTATCAGACTACCAGCCAAGCCATCTTTCCAAATGGGTTTATCATGATTCTAAGGCAATGGGCATAGAGAAATCCTAAGCTAGTGAGCTCATATACATAGATAAGAACACCTTCACAAGACCTATCTGGCCTGAATTTCCCACTGCCTACACACCCAACACAAGGAAGTGTCCCCTTCTCTGCTCCACAGTTCGTTAGGCTACACCTTCCCTTCCAGTTCTCTTCAAGATGTGCATAGCAAGTTCACCAGCCACTCTTATCTTATTGTGAGGTTCCACACTAGGTTTATCAAGCACCTTCTACGTCTCTCCCATTCCTAAGTCTTGTACATAGCTCAGACCCAAACCAAAGTGCACAACACAACAACCACAGGGAGACTCCACAACATAGGATTTTCTTGGGAATACGAGTAATAGGATCTCATACACTTTGTAATTCAATATAATGTTGCAAAACAACAATCAAAGTATCCCCAAGGTAAGACACTTTCAGAACACAAAGGATTCACACAGGAAGAAATCAGCTACAGAATAGCTTCCACGCAAATGGAGAGAATGAATGGATGATCCCTGAGCAAGACGTCCCGCAGCTCCCAAAATGTGAGAGTGAAACAAAAACGTGAACATGTGAGTCAAACTAGCTTACGGTTCTAGTGTCTTCTTGTCCATGCAAGCAAAACACAACATTCAAAAACTGGGTGCTCTTCCCAATTCAAATTTTTCCTATACTCTTCCCCTTCCATGAAATAACTACCTCAACCACCTTCTGGCAGAATAAATGGTTGGGAAGAAAGACAAGAAAAAGGGTAGGTGACAGTTTTTATGGGATATCCCCATGACACATGGATTTTCTCAAACTGGTTCAAGGTCAACATTCCCTGCCCCTTATCCTTAGGAAAATCATTCCCCCATCTCATTATTCGTTGCATTGACATAGCTGGCTGTGGGTTTTTCATTAATTTGCATATTTACATTATGTTTACAAATGTGTTTTCCTTAGCACATAAACCATAGGCATCAGCCATGATCACCTATATACCAAACATTAATCAATGACAGGGCCTTGTCCTAGAGCTCCTTGTCATGATTCCATATAATATTTACATCATACACATTAATTAAAACGGGGTCAAAACTAGGGTGTTACAAAACTGCATTTAGATTCATCATGATTATATTTCCCATAAAATTTGCACTGATGATCAGTCTTCTTACCTTTTTATTTTGTTCCTTTGTCATTTTTTGGAAGGAAGGTTGTTCATTCGTAATCGTTCCTTGTATGTGTGTTTTCCCATGTTGGAGATGATGAGGTCATGAGGCACTCTGTGTGCACCTGGGAAGTTCCCCTATGTTGGTAGAATGTAGCTTGACTATAGAGAGACGTAATGCACTTGGTGTGCTCCTTGGTGATTCTTGCATAGTGGAAGTTGTAGGTTGTATTGCTGACATGAAAAATCCTGGCATACTCCTATGTTTGTAGAATGTAGGTGGTCTGTATCTAGGTTGTGCTTTTTTTTCACTATGTGTTTTGTTTTGTGCAATACAAAGAGGTGCTATGGATATGATGATATAATGGTAGGATGTGTAGGTTATTGTAGTGGAAATGTAAAAAATGTTCCTGTGTTGTACCTACACGATGGCTTGCTCATGGATATGACAAAGACTTGGATGAGCACTAGGCCTACACCTAACATGAAAAAGGGTTTTCTTTGTAGAAACATCTGATGACAGATAGTACTATTCATTGATTTACAAGATGATGATCATGGCAACAACTATGATGATGAATAGATCAGATGGGTTGATGACTGTGGAGAGAGAGAATACCTTCCTAGTTAAGAGGGAGTGTTGATGTATTTGTAACTTTGGAAGATATTCTAATGTATATTATCACTATGTGTTGTTATATCTATGAATATGTGTTTTCCTCCTTTCGGGATGCCATTATTATGTATGGACCTTGAGTTAAAACCTTCGTTGTAAGTTGGGGAAATAGTCCTCAGTATAAATTCATGTAATGTATTTTTGGAGTCTCTCTAGGAGAAGTCAACCCTGCTAGGGTAAGAGTTCAGCTCCATTCATGTATTAGGTCAGTCACTTGAAGAGTATAAATATGGAGGTGCCCTCCCTCATTTATACACACTCACACTCACTCAAGTTCGCATGAGGAGAGAGAGAGAGAGCGAGCGAGCGAGAGAGAGAGAGAGAGAGAGAGAGAGAGAGGGAGAGAGAGAGAGGTGTTGGTGAAAAATATTAAACAATTTATAACATATCCAACGATTTAATTGTCAACCCGGAGAGATCGCAAACTTAGAAGTGCAAGCAACATATATGCAGGATCGAAGTGATACTAACCTATTATATAAATGAAATTGAATCTAATTTATGAAAACAAGAAATTGAAAGAAAATAAATATAACTTCAGAAAGCATGAAATTTCATAAATTAAACTGGGTAAAGAAAGACTGAAATTAAACAAGGGAAATATAATCTATAAATTACAAACGATAAATAAATATGAGCTCATGACAAATCTATACTAACAATTCATAAGAAAGAAATCACTGAAAATCTATATTAACAATTCATAAGAAAGAAATCCAAACTAACAAAAGAGAGAGTAAAAGGATTTGCATTAAAGCATCATCTCCATTACATAACAATAAAAAATACACTCTATGACTAACTCTCAAAAGACATAAACTAACTATTTCTCTACTTCTAGACCACTATAGAGGCCTCCTTCAAAATGAGGAGAGAGCCCTCTTATTTATACATGAATTCAAGGTAAACTAGTCATAATTACAATCCACTTTCCTCTCAACTTATCCCTCAAAATTCTCCAACATACCCACTTTTCTCTCAACTTATCCCTTCAAATTCTCCAACAAATATGGGATGAGATATTCTCTCCATAATCCTATCCTTGAAATTAGCTTTGAATATCTCCTTTAAATCTCAAAAAGATGGAGAAAACATTTAGGAAGCTTTTGAATACTCCTTGGTTGAAAGCTTCAAATATCCCATCATTTCAAAGCTCACACAAATATTTGAGATATATATGAAAAATATATTAATTTCTAATATTTAATCAAGAATTTTCTTAAAAATAGTCAAAACAAATAATTTGGAAAATGATAATATAAACCCATAAATATTATGAAAGTGGTGGAGATGAATGGTTTTATGGAAGGATAAAATAGGAATAAAGGTGACAAATGGTATATGAAACATGAATAAAATGTGGTATTTTTGCGACCAAACATTCCCCCCAACTTAACTTGTTGCATGTCCTCATGCAACTATGCATTGATTCTCTTTAAAACTTTTTGCTTTGTAGTTGGGCTTTACATGATGATGGTATGTAACAGTAAATCATTCCATGATTTGAAATGCATGAGTGGCAGTGATTTTCCTTCTGGTTGGTTCTTGTGTGACAACCATGAATATAAAAAATGTCGGTTCTTATGTTAACAACATTCGTTGGGTACCCCTCAGGTCCTCTTAATGAGTTAGAAGCTTTCAGATCTTTGATCGTGGGAAAATCCAAGACCATTCATCCCCCCCCCGATTCCCAAATTTGTGAAGAAACTAGAAGAAGTACCTATCATTGAACTTCCTCCACAACACCCCATGCATGTGGCCGTCTCTCTGGTAGATCAATATTTGGTTGGCCAGTTCACATGGCTCTGGCCCTCTCCTAAGTCCACGAACAACTGGATTCAAAAAAACTAGACACCCTTGATCTCCAACAACGTTATATGCTATGCATTAGGTAGAGGGTTTTTCCTATTCAAATTTATTGCCAAAGAAGACCACGATTTGATCTTTCAAAGTGGGCCATATTTCATGGGTCCCCAGGGACTATATCTGAATAGGTGGAATCCAGAATTTGATCCAGTACTGGATGTCCCCAAGGTCGTCCCGATCTGGGTCCATCTCCCCAATCTTTCGATTCTTTGATGGACTTCCTCCTCCCTGCAAGCCATTGGAAGCAATCTTGGAAAGTATACTGATAAAGCTCACCCAAAAGAGAATTATTCATGTCCCATAATTTGTGTAGAAGTAGATCTGGAAGCAGGGCTTCCTAAAGCCTTCAAATTAGCAGTCGGAGAATGGCAACACTACAAAAAACTGGACTACGAATAGCTTCCTTTCAAGTGCCACCACTTCCATGAATATGGACACTTCCAAAAGAGCTTCCCTAAGAATCCAATTGACCTTGAAAGAGATCAGGAGGAAGGATGGATCCAGGAAAAATGATCCAAATCCAATACAAGGCAAGCCTATAAAAAGGCTGAGAAAACCCCTGGCTCCCTAAAGTCCGGTGTTGCCCCCATCAACCCTAGCTCCGATCAAGGCACCAGCTCGGCTCTGGATGTTGATGCCCCATACCCTAGAAATGAGGAGATACCTATTCAAGAAGATGGGACCCCCCCAAGCCTGATCCCTGATATAGTTAGCCCATCAAAAAAAGGAAAAAGCCAGGAAGAAAACAGCCTCCCTGACTCACCAAATTAGTCATCAGATGAAGAGGTCTCAGAGGAGGAAGACAGAGAAATAATATAGACGCAACCCTCCCCTTTCAAAAGAAAAGCCAAGCAAGGAAGAAAGACAGACAAGGATTGAAGAGAAGAAGCCACCTACAAAGACAAGTTTATGGGAGCGCAAGTCACCCTTGAAGCCATGATAAACTCCAGAATCACAAGGCAAAAAGGGAAGCCCAAAGGAGCTACCAAAACCCCTAAAAGTAAGTAATGAAGATTGTCTCCTGGAATTGTAGAGGATTAGGAAGCAAAAAAAAATGGATTTGATGAGAGACCTCATTCGCATATCAGGTCCTGATATCTTGCTGATCCAGGAGACAAAAATGGAGGAAGAATGCTTCCTCTAGTCTTCTCACCTATTCTGGAAGAATGGTGAGGTCATGGCTAAAAGCGCAAGGGATGCTTCTGGTGGAATAGGCACTTTATGGAAAAATATTCCTTTGAGTTAATCCATTTCGTTATGCACACTCACTGGATCCTGTCCATTCTTCTTCAAAAAGAATCAAGCACCCAGGTAAGCATTTTCAATATCTATGTTCCCGTTTTGTTGATGGAAAAAAGAGATTGCTGGAAAAGTATTCAAGACACTATTTCTTCCCAAAACCCAGTAAACATCATTCTTGCAAGGGATCTCAATATCAATCTCAATGCCAAAGAAAAAAAAGGTGGCTCTTTAGTCATATATCCCTTAAGAGAGACAGTGGAATATGTCACGAGGGATTAAGATCTTGAAGACATAAAGCCAAATCGAGGAAACTTCACATGGTCCAACAGAAGAATCGGACCAGGTCATATTACTGCCATACTCGATAGGTTTTTAGTCCAACAATCCTTTGTTGTTCTTGGTTTCAAATCGAACTGTCTGATCCTTCCCTTCAGCATGTCACACCATAAGTCGATCTCATTGGACTTGATCGAAGAAAAAACTTAGGTCCTATCCCCTTCAGATTCATCCCCTGCTAGATTAGTGAGGATGGGTTTAAGGATCTTGTCGACTCAGTTTGGGCCGACCCAGTCTCTGGTTCCCCATTCTATGTCTAGGAAGAGAAACTGAGGAGACTCAAAATATCTCTTAATGCTTGGGCCAAGTCTTTAAAATCCACTTCCGCCAACAAACTTGAAGCCAAATACAATTTGGAAAATCATTAAAGACTGCAAGAAGAACAGCCGATCGACCACTCCAGCCTGGAAAAAGAATACAAACTTCACCGTATCCTCCAAGTTGCTTGTAGGAATGAGGAAGAGAACCTCAGACATAAATATAGATGCCTATGGCTCAAATTTGGAGATCAAAATACCAGCTTCTTCCATAAGAAAGTGGAGAGTTGAAAAAAATTCAAAGCTATAAAGGAAATCCAGATTCAGGGTCAATCAATCAAGGAGCTTGAAGAAATAAAAAGGGTAGCCCATGACCATTTCCAAAAGGTTTATTCTAAAGAAGTCCCTCATCCTCCCCCTCGGGTCCCTCCATCCTTAACTTAGTCCCCCTCCTACTCCGTCGCTCCTCAAATAGAAAGCTGACCTCTCTGATTTCTAAAAAAGAAGTAAAGCAAGCCCTGGTGGCCATGGAGCCCAACAAAGCACCGGGACCGGATGGATTCATAGCCATATTTCTCAAAGTGTGCTGGAAAACCATCAAACATTATTTGGTTAAAATGGTTCGCAAATCTCAGGCCTGTGATAAGATTGGAGGGAATACCAATTCGGCCTTTCTCGCCCTCATCCCCAAAGAAAAAGGAGCTACTTCCTTTGACAAATTCAAGCCCATTTATTTATGCAATATTGGGTACAAAATAATAGCCAAGGTAATATAAAATAGGATCAAAGCAGTGCTACCCACAATCATACCTGAAAATCAAACAGGCTTCGTCAAAGGGAGGCAGATCGCTGACAATATTATTTTGGTCCAGGAAGCAATCCACTCAGGCATCAGGCATCGGGAAAAAGGTATGGTCATAAAACTTGATTTAGCAAATGCCTTTGATAGAGTTAGATAGGATTTTCTATTCCAGGATATGCATATATTTGGCTTTGACCCTCCTTTCATCAGATGGATCCAAGCCTGTATCAAATCCCCTTGGATTGCCCTGTTGGTAAATGGGTGAGCAACAAATTTCTTTCAAGCATCCTGAGGGCTCCGACAAGGTTGCTCGCTCTCCCCCATGCTCTATGTTATTCAAGCCTCTGTGCTTAGCTTTCAGCTAAACCTATATCAACAAAACAATGAGCTTCTTGGGCTTCGCATTGCACAAGGTGTCAAGGATGTGAATCACGCTCAATTTTTCGATGACACAATCCTCCTGGGGGGAGCAAGTGTGATTTTGGCAAGAATGTTTAAAAGGGAGCTAGACCTGTATCAAGAAGCTTCGGGTAGTATTATCAACTATAACAAGAGTCAAATCCTTAGTTGGAATTACAACCCTAGAGATCTCGTGGACATTAGCAGAATCCTTGACATCAATGGTAAAAATCAATGGGAGGATTTCAAATATTTGGGGGTCCCTATTTTCAAACACGCCTCAAAATATTCCTCTTGGTTCCCTCTAATTGATAAAATTAAGAAAAAGATTAGGAACTGGGGAGAAAATTGGTTGAACCCAGTCGGGAAGGTTGTTCTCATAAAAGAAGTCTTATCCAGTATCCCTATTTACCAATGCTCGATTATGCTCGCTCCTAAAGGTGTACTGGCCAGTATTGAGTCACTACTTAAAAATTTCCCCTGGAAAGGGGGGAAGAAAAATGAAAATAAGCTCTCTCTGGTCAGTTGGGAAAAAGTGACCAATCCTTTGATGCAAGGCAGTCTGTAAATTAGACAGTTGGCTCTGCAAAATTTAGTGCTAGGATCCAAACTCCTTTGGAATATTATCTCTAGTAAGTTTTCGTGTTGTAAAGTGGCCCTCTGGAAAAAATAATTTTCCAATGGTCGCCTAAGGTGCTTGGACAACCCCATGTGTGCACGTAAGGGCTCTGCCATCATCCCTATTCTTATAAAAGCTCTTCCCTTATTCTCTGCTCAGATCACGTGGATCCCTGGGAATTCAAAACAAATCAAGGTTTAGGAGGATTTGATCATGGGTGACCCCCCACTGGCCCAAAGTTTGGGAATGGGGAATCTCAAAGATTACATCCACAGTAGGAACTTGACTACAATTTGGGACATATCAGATTGGAATCCTGATGGTTCTTGGAAGAGCTAGGAATTCCCATGCCCATCGCATTTGGAATGTGATAAGGGGTAACTCCTTAGATGCTTAAAAGGGAAATTCCCTGAATCCAGTACAACCAAATATTCAAGAGGATGGGAGAACAGGTCTGGTAATTACTCCACTTCAGTTGGATACAAGCTACTCTTATGCACCGGAAATAATGAGAATCCAACAATCTGGAAAAGCATCTAGGATGTCAAAATCCTTCCTAAAATAGACTTCTTCATGTGGACATTTATTCATAACAAAATCCTAACTGGGGATAACCTAAATAAAAAAGGTTAGGAAGGCCCAATGAGATGTACCTTTTGCCTCAAAAATGAACAAAATGTTGAGCATATTCTCATCTCATGTTAGTTCTCTAGAGAAGTATGGAAAGCTTCTCTTCCCCATAAGGCTGAGCTCCATTTCGGCAGCCTCCTAGATCTCTTTCTTCATTGGGCCTCCAAATATCCCTTCAGTCTCAACTCAAAAGAACCAAATCATGTTGCATGGCACTCCCAAAGGTCATTATATGGAAGATTTGGTTGGAAAGAAACTCTCGAATCTTTAGAGGGAAAAAAGTGAAAGCTGAACAGGTTGCTTCAAAAGTTCATGGTTTGTTGGGAGATTGTATGTCCCAGCTTTGGAGTGAGCCCCGTGCCATTCTCCCTGACAATGATGGTTGGCTGAATAGGTTGGCTCCAAATATCCACTTGGAACACCCGAGGTGCAAGGATGGGAAATCATGGGAGATAAGAATTGAGGAAAACAAGCTCAAATATTGGCTAAGTTCCTTGAAGAGGAAGGTTCTGTTCATGGATGGAGCCTTTAAAGGAAATCCCAGGGCATAAGGGGGGGGCAAAGTTTTTATCACTCCGAAAGGACTCTTCAAATCCATGTTCACCTGGGGCCTAGGAATGGACACTAATAACATGGTCGAGGCCCTGGAACTATGGCAAGGGCTGAGGATCGCTAACACCCATGGAATCACCGAGCTAATTGTTCTCGGAGGCTCTAGAATTATTATTCAATATTTAAATGAGAACCTTATTCCGAATCAAATGCATCTAAAGTGGCTAATCCAAAAAATCAAGGTCCAAGCCCTCATGTTCAGAAAAATTGATTTTTATCACATGTTGTAGAAAAATAATAAATAGGCTGACCAAGAAGCAAACTTGGGATCCTCTCTTAGCCCTGGGGAGCTAATTATCAATGGTTTGGGCTCGTTCTGCTTCCCCCATAGGATTGGGGTTGAGACCCTTTGGCCCCCCTTCTCATGGGCCCCATCGAAATGGTTGTAATTGTCCCTTCATGATGCAAGGGTAGGTGGAAGCAAGTGAGCACATGGCTCGCGGTCAGCTGGAAGAGTGGGCTTAAATGCTCACCTTGGAGTCGTCTACTCACCTGGTGTGAACAAGATGGATGTCTCATCGAATTTGGGGCATTTGAGTGATTACAGGGCATGTTTTATTGCTCACACGATGGGAGATACAGTGTTGGCAGAGTCCCTGTGTGGTAATGATATCATACAGCAGAGGAGAATGGATGGTTTCTATTTCAGCATTACCTGCGAAGTTAAAAACGATATTTTACAGAAGCTTTGCTGTCGTCTGGTGAATGAGAAGGAGTTTGTGTTTGTTAGAATGGAAGTCAGGTCTACTTCCTCCAGTGCATCCTCTACCTCAAATCCCATGGAGGCGATTATCAGGGACATGAAACATGATTTTAGAATGCTGCAGAATCAGGTCAATGCAATTGATAGTGAAGGCGGTCAAAGACTGGACAATGTGGGTAAAGACCTGGCACATCTGCAAAGGAAGATTAAGTGCAAGGTGAAGCAGTTTGAAAATGCGGTAATTGGGCTGATAGCGGAGCTAGAAATTAAGGTAGATAAGCTAGCCCTCAACCTCGTCAAGCAAGAAGTTCCTCCTGATCCAGGTTTCTCGTCTAGTTCTGATGGGAATTTTAATTGAGGTTTATAAACTATTTTTTGTAGTGCATGACTCATTTGCTATTTTCCTGTATAAATCCCTCTGGACCTTTGGATAGGACATTCCTAGTAATTACTTAGTCAGTTAGTTTGAATTTTTGACTTTGTTACTATTTTCTAAAACATTCAGTACCTCTTTGCCACTTTCATAAGGGCGTATTTAGAATTTTAACACGAATATTGCCGCTCCCATAAGGGCGTAAGTCGAGAGTTGGCTTTTCTTCTACCACTACCTCAAGGTCATTTTGTAGTTCTGGTTTTGCTTGGTGGTTACACCACCCCTCTAATATAATATAACCGTTATTATCAACAACAACAAAAATCGCTCGTTTTACTTGTATTTTTTGTTGCAATACATAAGATTTAAAAGTATACATGCATTAGACATGATGAACCATCAATGTATATTAGAAAGCCTTTTCTTCATATTATGAATCATGCCAATATATAGCAATGTTTACAAAGCATAGTTTTGGAAAGAAATGTTGGTTAATGGTAAATGAGATGATGAATATGTAAAATGGTAATGGATAGTCCCCCCCCCAACTTAAGATGTATTATGTGTATGCAAAGGAGAAAGGGAATATAGTGAGGGGATTTCCAAATTTATTTATTTCTAGCATTCAAGGAATTGCATGATTAAATATTAGAAAAGAACATACCTTCACTTACCCAAAATTTTTATGAACTATGCAATAGGAATGTGGTTTCTGCTGCTGGATCATAGAATGTGAAGTGAAGGAACCTGAATTGTTGCTTGGTTGGATGAAGTAGAATATGAAAGCTCGAAGTGGAACTATGGTGGTACTTCATATGGCTGGAAGTATGCTATAAAACTGCTGATGGTGTCATGAAATATATATAGTCTTCACCTGGTACAAAACCCAACGATACAATTCTTACCATGAGAATAAATGTGTCGATGTCGAGTATGGAAATAAGTCATCGGATTACCGACCATTGATGAATGTTTTTAACCAATGCGAGGAAATATCACCATTGATGTCAATGAATGCCAAGGTACCTAAGTACATATTGAGAAGTGCAAATAGATGAGCTGATGTTGAGCCACTTTCAAGATCTAACGATCAAGGGACATTGATGTATTCCCATGATTTTCAACGAGAGAACTTGCCATTAAGTCATGCAAGCCTCAAGGTACTAAAAATGAACTCTAGTCTCTATTCCAGATAGTTCGCCGTTGAGGTCAATGGGTCAAGACTTGTTGAAAGGTGGGCCTTAAGGAATCCCACATCAGTCAACATGAGTTGTACATAATGAGTGGTAGGACTATAGATGAAATATATGAGGGTCAACCAGTTTTTATGACAAGGAAAACAAAGCAATGTAGTCATGGAAAGGAAGTTAAATCATTTTATTCATAACAAAAAAGATGAACAGAAAATGAGGAAAATGTGTGTGACTCAGAAACGTAGACATGCGGAAAGTCATGATGTATAAGGCAGTGAAAAAGTAGACTCTGACATGGATGACGAATAAGCTTGGAAGGAAAAAAGGGTAAGTAATCATGACATGGTGTATTTGGTTTCTGAAAGGATTATTTGTGGCAGCAAAATGTCATGACATACATAGTGGAAACTCAACTTCTTCAAGATTTTAATAGAACATTTTTCTGAAAATTTTCTATGATTCTGAAATGCCAACCATTCGTCTTTGAACCTGCAAAAAGGTTAGCATTTTCTTGCAACAAACTTGTGAGAGAATTGAAGATATAGGAAAATATGTGCTTAACAAACCAAGTCGAAGAGAATAAATAAAATGATTTTATACATGAAAGTAGCAACCCTTCTTGTCAAAACCTATTTTTGAGTGACTTGTGAAAACAGGTTAGCGCAACAAACATAAATTTGAGAAGGTTCCAAGTTCATTTATAATTTATAATTTTATGATTTTATTTGTTACCTAATGTTTTTATTTATTTATATATATTTTTAGTTTTTAATTTTATTTTATTTTTATTTTTGTAATGTTATCATAACCCTTTTATTATTATTGCTAAATTGTTATATATATATATATATATAATTGCTTGTAATTTTTTTAATTTAATTTTGTTTGAGAACAAAATATATTTTGTATATATTTTTATTTTTATTATATATATATATATATATATATAATAATTTAAATTTATAACTTTTATTTGTTTTATGTTTTTCTTCCTTTACAATAAAATAAAATAAAAAACAAAGTATTATTGATTTAGTTTTATGTTAATTAGTATTTTTATTTTATTTATTTATTTTTAAATTTATATTATTTAATATTTATATTTTTATTTGTATGTGTTTTTTTTACATTTTTAATTGTTTTGCAATAAAAAGAATTTGGAACAAAAATCAGAGTTTTTGCATCCTCCTTTTACAAAGATTAATGTGTCTTTATGTAATAATTGAGCAACAGAGAAAGAGAGAGAGAGGGTCGACCCCTCTAAAACAAGACTATCTTAATGATCTAGAATATAGAGGAGTGTGCGAAATAAGTGATTTCTATAGTAAATTTGGCAGTTTGAATGACCATGCGAATACCTATCTGAATGAACATGCGGTTGGAGGTCTGAATGATCCTTCAGGTTTTAAACAAATATAAAAATTGGTTAATTAGATGAATGAGTACCTGAATTACAAAGAATATAAAATATGAAAGAAATGTAGCTTGATATCTCGTAATTTGTTATTGCATAATCATTAGCAGGCATGGTTTATATGAAGATCATAACAAAATTGGAACAAACACCTACCTTCCCCAAACCAAAGATGTGCCAGTTCCCACTGTGCAAAAATAAAAATCAAGAAGAAGGATTAGCTGCGACAACAACTACCTTTGATTTCAAAGAAGATGAAACATACTATGATTTAGAATTTTGGTGTCGGGCTTCAAGGTTGTCAATTTTTTTTTGAATGATATCATGAAAAAAAATGGTAAAGGTTTAAGTGCAAGTAGATGGGCCAGCTAATATTCAATCATCCCTACCACACTTAATTTATATCTGGTAATACCAGAAATCTCTGCAGAATTCTTCGAATCCTGTGGCATATTTTGTATTGTCGTGGTGATATTAATCCCCACCTGGAGGGATCCTAATAATTTTTAGCATTTTGAAATCTGGTTTTTTTGGTGAAACAACGTTCAATCCCCTCAAAGATATGCTATGAAGTGTACAAAGGGCATACTACCTATTATGGTGCTGGTGTTGATACAAATGGTATGTAGTGGCTCCTTCAAATGTTAGTGGTTACTTTTACAGAGCATAGTGGTTCATGTTGATGAGATAAAATATGTATGTGATTGGGAGGCATCTATTCAATCCCAAAGTGTGATTCATATACAACCTAAGACTAGCCCTTCAACCAGCAGCTAACAAATGTTGTTTATGCCACTACAATAGTCACGTTGATAGATCAATAGATATTTATTTTGTTTCCTTCTTAAACTCTACAATAATAAGGTGCAAATGAGCATAAACATGCATTTATAAAACCATCAGAGTTAGTCACTCAGATACAAGTAAAATTCTATTAACAAGAGCACGCGCGAGCCATTACTATTGGGGCGAAGCTATATAATAAAAACCTAAAAAAAAAAAATCGATAACATTTGGCAGTCCCGAGGCTAGTCTGTGATTCAATATCTGTTCGATTTCGAAGTAGGCTATTCCATCATTTTACATACCATGAATTTTTGGTGGAGTTTCAAAGCTTGCGTGGAGATGGTTGTGATGGACGGACACGTGGAGTTGGCAGCGCAAAGGAGAGGACCATGGGGGTTGGACCGATGGCTATGTTGGATATCCTGAGGTGGGATGGCAATTAGAATGGGAATGGAAATCAACATACTTCTGCTAAAGCTTACCCCTTGCATTTCTCGTAGCTATTCTATCTCTTCCATAAGATCTTTTGGTTAGCTAGCTCTTTGCCACGTTTTTACTATCCATAGCTTAGCCTTTATCATCCATTAGCTTTTCCGATTAGCTAAATATAATATTGTATAATGTCCTAGGTAAAATAAGATTTAAAATATAAGTAAAAGCTATGACCATTTGTAGTAATGGGATGACTTGTGTGTTAAAGTCTGTCAAGTGCCTAAAATGTGAATAGAAATGAAGTATAAATAGCTTAAGTAACTGTTTGTGCATTGAACTTCCTCTCTAAATGAATCATGAAAGAAATTCACATGTTCATAGAAAAGAATATCTATTTGATATCATCCTATAAAGAATGTGATTCATCTGACTCTGTAGAATTTGGACCTACCTCATCATAGTGCTATGTCCACTTACCCATGTGGACTCTCATGATGCTGGTAACGCCCAATGGATCTACCACAAGCTCATGTTGCTTACCTGGTAAGAACCTGAATCTTGAATAACTCTTCTCGTTGATATGGGGATTTCCTCGAAACCATCTTCAGAACCAAGAGATAGCACATCACTCCAGGGAATAAAAGACACATTTTTGCTGACAGTAATGTGTTAAATTCTGTGACGGATTCAGTGGAATTATAATAACTTCCAGATTATCTCTTATCTCAAATGCTTTATTTGACCACCTTGGTGAATCAATGGCTTCAAACCATCCATCTATTCTGGTGATTTGGTTGAGTACTTTATTGTATTCATCAATTCTATCAGGTTCATGGCTCTTTCTCTGTTAAAATGGAATCTTTATGTTGGTTTTTCTGGAAATCCGAATATGGCGTGAATATAACAACATTTCCTCCATTCTCATGGAAAAATCACCCAAGATTTGTTAAAATGGTGTCAAATTCTCTTTGATTAGCACGCTGGTTGTATAAGATAGAGTATAATGAAAAAATGGAATTTGATGTATTATATCGGATCACAAAGATATGCGTAGTACACATAGGATGGGAGCTAACAATAATTCAATTTAACAAGGGTCTGGTCGATGCCAGGTGTTGGATAAATGCCTCTTGGCAAAGGAAGATACACCCCGCAAATCTCATACCATAACATCTCGTGGGCAACGCAATCGAAAGGAAGGCAACAGGGAGAGGTAGGTCGATAATTTACTGACAATGGAATCTCATATAAGAATTAGCAGCATTCAAAACCGCCATGGAGAGGGTGAGTCATATTCATTATTAAGCCGAGATATCCACAATCCCGTAACTACTGGCAGGAGATTCACATTCCTTCAGTCCATTTGTTGGATTGAATGAGTTATTGAAGTCAACTAAAGATAGAACTAGTTGTTAGCCATCTACTTGGATATCAATTAATAAAATGGAATGGAAAGAATCTTTGGAGGAGATCTCGGCAAGAATACATGCATGGAATCTTTATTTCTTCTATTATGCGTAGGACCATTTCGTCGACAACCTATGATAGCTAAAAGGGAAATCGTGAATAGGCTTAAACGTTTGTTTATTATCTAACATGCTTCAGATCTATTCTAGTCATGGGCATACTTACTAGCGATCCATATTGGAAAAGAAACCATTTTCCAAAGCATATGGATGAGAACCGAACCAATGAACTCAAACTCTTCTTTCACATGAAAACCTCTCGCTTATCTTTCTTTGTTCATTAGGTCATGGTGTAATGGCTCGAAATACGATGGGTGTACAGGATCACAAATAAAAACACGATTTTCCCTATTACCTTATGCTCATTTCCTTTGGAATGTTTATGTTTGCAGGTTGCTCATGAAAGATTGTTTGTGTTTGCAGGTTGCGCATGAAGGGAAAACAATATGTTCGTTCTATTTATTTTATTTTTTAACGTATTTTTTCTTTTTATATATATTAATATTAATGTTTAGAAATTGCATTGTTTTAATATATATATATATATTAAAATGTTTATTAAAAANATATATATATATATATATATATATATATATTGTTTGCAGGTTTCTTTAAATTTTTACCATTTATTTTTATATACTTTTTTTATAGAAAACTTAAAACTAGAAAATTTAAAATGAATGAACACATTCAAAATAATTCCTATAGAAGAAAAAAAATCAAAATTGTTTTATTTATTTTATTTTTTATATTTCTTATACTTCTTATATTTTAAATTATTCTTAACATATAAGTCGTAATAATTTTTAATATCTATCAAAACTTTTAAAGGTTTTTTTTTTAATTTGTTTTCATATAAAATCTAAATTTTAAGGAAACCTAGAATAAAAGTTTTTATTTATGATTTATTTTTACAAAAAAATCTTAGAAAATTTAGGAGGAAATACTTTTGTGTTTTTTTTTTAAAATTATTCTTAATACAAAATTTTAATTCCTAGGGAGACTTAGAAAAATTATCAAAAAGATGAAAATTTCCTAAACAAAAATCAAAAAACAAAAATAAAAACTAGAACCTACCTACTCTTTGAAAATTTAAAATTAATTATGTGTAGTGAAATTTCTAGTGGAACCATACATGTAAAAGAAGTAAAAGAATGTTCACATACGATTTTATAAAATGAAATCTAATATATTCAAAATTATGCGGAATTAGGTATTGTAAATGTAAATTTACAAAATAAAAACAAAAACAAAACTAATCTAACCTAATACTTACTTGGAACCATTGTTCGATGCAACTTTCATTTGCATGATGATCACTCGAGATCCCTTTTTCATCCTCTTCAATCTCTAGTTCGAACAGGTGTTCTTCATCTGATATGCATGATTCTTGAAATGTCGATTCTTCCTTGTTTGCTTCAAGAGGAGTGATTTCATCCTTGACTGCTGTCAAGATCTCATCTTCTAGAGAAGAGGAGATCTTAGTTTTTGCTAGGATCTGAGTGATCTTCTCTAAGATTATGCTCATCCTAAAATCATTTTACTGAAATCAAATCAAATGCTAAACAGAAAAGAGATGAAAAACGAGTACATGACAAATGCAACAAAAAAAACAGTACAAAGTGAATTAGTACAAAACGAGTGCAAAAACAGAAATAAAAAGTGCACAAAAATCGGTATAAAACAAAAAATGAATAGATACAAAATTAAAAGCAAGTTATTATGAAATAATGGCTAGCCCAAAAAATAAAGCAATCCAAACTTTACAAGACAAAAATGAAAAGGTAAAATTTGCATAAAAACAAACTCTCATTTGCAGAAAATGAAAGAACACTCTTGCAAAAAAAGAAGACACTTTGTAGAAAAATAAACACTCTTGCGAAAACAACAAAGGAACAAAAAGGCTTTAGGGGCACCCCACTATAGTGGATGCGCAGGTTCTTACCTCTTGTCTTACCATTCTCCCCTCCCCCTTACTATGTAATAAAAAATGAGCTACCTACCTATCTAAACTCTGATCCCTTTTAGCACCTCCCCGACAATGACGCCAAAATGTTGGTGAAAAATATTAAACAATTTCTAACATATCCAACGATTTAATTGTCAACCTAGAGAGTAGTAAACTTAGAAGCGCAAGAAACATATATGCAGGATCGAAGTGATACTAACCTATTCTACAACTGAAATTGAATCTAATTTATGAAAACAGGAAATTGTATGAAAATAAATCTAACTTCAGAAAGCATGAAATTGCATAAATTAAAATGGGTAAAGAAAGACTGAAATTAAACAAGGGAAATATAATCTATAAATGACAAACAATAAATAAATATGAGCTCATGACAAATCTATACTAACAATTCATAAGAAAGAAATCACTGAAAATCTATATTAAGAATTCATAAGAAAGAAATCCAAATTAACATAAGAGAGAGTAAAAGGATTTGCATTAAAGCATCATCTCCATTACATAACAATGAAAAATCAACTCTACGACTAACTCTCAAAAGACATAAACTAATTATTTATCTACTTCCACACCACTAGAGAGGCCTCCTTCAAAATGAGGAGAGATCACTATTATTTATACATGAATTCAAGATAAACTAGTCATAATTACAATCCACTTTCCTCTCAACTTATCCCTCAAAATTCTCCAACATACCCACTTTTCTCTCAACTTATCGCTTCAAATTCTCCAACAAATATGGGATGAGATTTCTATCCATAAACCTCTCCTTGATATTAGCTTTGAATATCTCCTTTAAATCTCGAAAAGATGGAGAAAACATTCGGGAAGCTTTTGAATACTCCTTGGTTGAAAGCTTCAAATATCCCTACATTACAAAGCTCACACAAACATTTGAGATATATAGGAAAAATATATTAATTTATAATATTTAATCAATAATTCTCTTAAAAATACTCAAAACAAATAATTTGGAAAATGATAAAATAAACCCATATATATTATGAAAGTGGTGGAGATTAATGGTTTTATGGAAGGATAAAATAGGAATAAAGGTGACAAATGGTATATGAAAGATGAATAAAATGTGGTATTTTTGTGACCAAACAAGAGGAGAGATAGAAAGTTGCAGAATACTTATTCTTATTGGGATTGTTCATCTTGTGATATAGTCTTTGTGATGAAACTATTTTGATGAAGTTTGCAAGGTTTTCTCCTTTATGGTTTCCCCGGTGAAAATATTTGTGTCTTGTGTATCTTGTTGTACTTGTTATTATTTCAGATAAAGATCCTAATAAAGCTAATTAGAATAGAAAAACTAACAACGGGATAATACAATATACTCATGGGACGAATTACAAAGCATATGCATCCAACAACAATATACTAATAAAGTAAATAGAAGGGTTGACACGGGTTCCTAATAATCTAGAATTTCACAAGTCCAGTTTCAAGGGTTAAATTTTGGATTCTTCAGAAACTAACTATACCATCGTACTCGCCTAAGTCAAGGGAATCTTTTGGTAAGTTCAGTTTTTCATTTCTTAGAAATTTCAATTGTTTTCATTTTCTTTTCTCTGGGATAAGATGCCTCCAAGCACTAATCTTGATGACAAGTTTGAAGGGATATAAATTTTTTGTGCTTGGAAATACCTAATTGGACTCTTTCTAGAAGAGAATGATCTTGTAAAGTTTATCAAGAAAGTTGTGTCGAAGCCCAAAGAAGATGAAGCAAAGGAAAAACATAAGAAGGACATGATTAGAGCCAAGAGGATCATAAAATATTCTATCAAGGATCACTTGATTCCTCAGGTGTCCTTCAAGGAAACACCTAAGGATCAAACAAGAATGTATGAAGGAATAAACATTAACTGAAACATGAACTTGAGATCCCCACTCAAAATTACAAAAATCAATAAGGGCAAAACTATCCAAGAATATTTCACAAGGGTTTCTCAATTCAAAGAAAAACTATAAGTAATTGAAGACAATATTGATGAAGATGAATTAGTAATGACCGCTTGCAATGGTCTTACTAGAACATGGGATTCTTTTATCCAATAAATTTGTGAAGGAAGGAAAGTTTACAAGTTTAAATCCTATGGGAAGAATGTGTTCTAGAGGAAGCTAGAGTAGAAAACCGAGAAGCACTACTAATATATGATGACTAATCCCTAGTTGTTCATGCTAGAATAAGAAGAGGAAAACATCATTCAAATAAGGAAACTCATAAGGAGTCTCATCCTCCTAAGAAGTTTCAAAAGTATAAAAAGGGAAATTACAAGCAGAAATACTTCTCCTCTTATCAATGTTACCATTGTGAGAAGATGAGACACATTGCCAGAAATTTTCCAACAAGAAAAGAAGAATATAAGATGAGGAATAAGAAAAAGGAATTATGCTCATTTAATCGAAGAAGAAGAAGAAACTCCCAGGAAGTCAGAAAAGGAATAAATTGAAGAATATATTTTATTCTCTGCTCTTTCTGGGTTCATGACACCTGTAAATGATTCATGGATATTTTATAGTGGTGCTTCAAAGAAAATGACAGGTCAGAAGAAGACTCTCTCTAGTCTTGAAGAAAAGGACTCCCCTTAGAAAGTTTCACTAGGAGATGACTATCAATATCCCATCAAGGGAATAGGAGAAGCCACATATAAGCTTGATTCAGGAACCTCGATGAAGATGAAGGATGTGTTATATGTACTAGGATTGAAGAAGAACCTATTTTATATTTCAGATTTAGATAAGAAAGGGTTCATGGTTTCCTTTATACATGGATAAGTTATTATGTGGCCTAGAGGAAAATCTCAAGAAGATGCAATTGTTATTGGTACAGAAGAAGGTAGACTGTATAAACTGAAAGGTCTCTTAGAAGAATCCTTGATTCATGATACTACAATTCCATGTGAACTATGGCATATAAGGCTTTCTAACATAAACTACAAATCCTTACGACATTTGAGTAAGGTAGTAACAGGTTTACCTGATCTAAATAGTGATCATGAAGGAGTATGTAAAGGATGTGCTAAAGGAAATAACTTAAAGAATCCATTCCTTAAAAGTGATACCAAGACAAAAGGAATATTGGAACTTTTTCACTCAAATGTATGCAGTCAAATTCCCTCAACATCTTTAAGTGGGTATGTATATCATGTAACATTCATTGATAATTACACTCATAAGACTTCGGTTTACTTTTTGAAAAAAAAAATAAAGTGTTTGGAAATTTCAAGGAATTCAAATTCTTGGTAGAAAATATTTCAGAAAGAAATATCAAGACACTTATGTCAAATAATTGAGGAGAGTATACTTCAAATGAATTTGGAAACTTTTGCAAATATGTCAGGATTAAGAGGGAACTTACCACTCCCTATAATCCACAACATAATTGTGTTGTTGAAAGAAAGAACCGAACGATTATGGAAGCAGTGAAGACTATGATCCATGATCAAGATATTCCTATGCATTTATGGGATGAAACAACAAGAACAACAGTATATGTCCAAAACAAAATATCACATAATGCACTTGGGTTCAAAACCCCCAAAGAGATGTTTGCATGAAAGAAACTAGAAGTTATTCACCTCAAGATATTTAGTTGTCTAGTGTTTGTTCATATTCCAAAAGAGAAAGGAAACGAGTTGGATCCTTCCGGAAAGAAATTAATATTTGTTGGATACTATGAGGTCTCCAAGGAATTCAGAACTTATATACTAGGTTACCACAATATGGAAATTACCAGGGATGTAACCTTTGATGAAGATACACCTCTCAATAAATCCAGAAAGTGCCATCTTGAAGAAACATATGAAGAAGTTGTAGCTCCCAAAGCTACAAAATCGATTGAAGAAGTTGCACCTTCTCCTGATGATGAGATTACATAAGAACATGATATGTTGGAGCCCCAAGAACCTCCCCACATGAATATCTCTCACAATAGAAATCTTCCTTGGGCTCATGAAATTATTCAAGATGCGGAGAGGTATGGTGCTCCAGAAGGCTCCTCGAGAGAGAGCAAGAAGCCAAAGCCATTTTCTAGTTATATGGCTTTAATGTGTGATCTTGTAGACAAAGAGCCTACTTGTTTTGAAGCAGTTGTTCAAAATCAAGAATGGGTAGAATCCATGATAAAATAATACCAATCCATAATGAATAATAATGTGTGGGATGTAGTTCCCAAACTAGAAGGTAAAAGTGTGGTATCTTCCAAATGGATATAAAAGATAAAACATGCATCTAATGTAAGTATTGAAAAATACAAATCCATATTTATGGCCCATGGATTCTCTCAAAAGGAAGGAATCGATTATGAAGAGATATTTTCTCCTATAGCAAGGTACACTTTTATTAGAACCATCATGGCACTTGCAACCAAGACAGAATGGAAGTTACACCAGATGGATGTGAAAACATCCTTTCTAAATGGTGTTATTGAGGAAGAAGTGTACATAGAACAACCATAAGGTCTTAAATTTAAAGACAGAAAGACACATGCATGCAAGATAAATAAGGATATATATGGGTTGAAGCAAGCTCCAAGTGTTTGGTATGGAAGAATCAATAGTTTTCTGAAGAGCATGGGATTTACCAAAAGTAAATTTGATCCTAACCTTTACCTCAAGGTTATGGATGATGAACCTGTCATATTATTCTTGTACATGGATGATTTATTCCTAACATGTAATGAGAATAAAATCTCATAGTGTAAGAAGAATCTTGCTATAGAATTTGAGATGAAAGACCTTAGATTGATGCACTATTTTCTAGGTCTTGAAGTATGGTAGAGCCCGGAAGGAATCTTCCTTAACCAAGGTAAGTATGTAGTAGAAATCCTAAAAACGTTTGATATGTTGGAATGTAAAGCCATAGCCACACCCATGGATACAAATTTAAAGGTGCTAGATGATGCTTCATCAGAGTTGGTGGATGTGACACTATAGAGACAGATAATTGGTTCATTGATGTATCTAATGAATACTTGGCCATATACATGCTTTGTTGTGAAAACCTTGATTCAACATCTGGTTGAGCCCATACATGTTCACTTGGTAGCTGTAAAGCATTTGACGAGGTATATGAAAGATATGGTAGACTATTGTATCAGTTATACTAGAGATCATGAATTCAAACTGTACGATTATACATATTCAAATTGGGCAGGAAGTGTCTTAGATAGAAAGAGCACTTCTGATGAATGTTTTATCCTAAGGTTATCCATGATCTCATGGCTAAGCATGAAGCATTCTAGTGTTTCCCTCATCACTGTAGAAGCAAAATATATTGCAACTTGTTTCACTAGTTTTGAATCCATATGGCTTCGAAAGTTGTTATCAGGTCTATTCGATCTAGAGATGGATGCCACCATGATTCTATGTGATAAGCAAAGCTCCATAAACATGACAAAGAACCCTGTGTTCCATGATAAGATGAAGAACATATAAATCTAGTATTCCTACATTTGTGACATGGTACATAAGGGATTTAAACACAATAATGGCATCCCAAAAGGAGGTAAACACATATATGATGGGGGTACAACAACAAGAAATGATAATATACATTAGAATATCTTCTGAAGTTACCAATACATCAACACTCCCTCTTAACTAGGAAGGTATTCTCTCTCTTCCACAGTCATGATCAACACATCTGGTCAAGTCTTCATCGCATATTCATCAACATGGAGTCATAAAGTCATCATCATAGTTGTTGCCATCATCATCTTATTATCCATCATCGAAAGGTACTATCTGTCATTATAAGCTTCTATAGAGCTAGGCCTTTTCCATGGTAGGTGTAGGCCTAGTCCTAATCTAGGTATTCATCACATTTGTGAGAAATCCATTGCGTAGGAACTGTCCAAGACCTTCTTTACATTGCCCCAATAACAACCTGCATCTCCTACCTTTATCTCAACGTATCTAGATCATCTCTTTTGTCCTTCACAAACCAAAATAAACACAGAGAGCACATCTTAGATGCAAACCACCTGCATTCTATCACCATAGTAGTATGTCAAGATGTTTCACGTCATTCAGACAACCTGTAACATCTACTATGCAAGAATCACCTAGGAGCACACTCAGTGCATTACATCCCTACATGGTTGACCTTTTTTTTACCAGTAAAGGAGAACCTCCTAGGTGCACCTCACGTGTTTTGTGACCTTATCATCTCTAACATGGGAACACACACATATATAAACTATATTTAAGGACTGATTATGACCGAAAAAACTACTACACCAGGGATTTATGTTCCAGGTCAACGTCAAGGACTTATTACATCTGAACAACCTGCATCCAGGATGTTTTCCATTCAGAAAACCTTCAAGGCGTATTACATTCGGGTAACCTATGTACCAAGTTAGGGCTCTTTTTACAATTGGACAACCCACATAACTTATTACATCTGAATTGTTGGTTTATCCAACAATACTGAGAGGGGGGTGAATCAATATTGTCAGTTTTTACTTTAAAATACACAAAATAAACAATCAAGACATGGATTTTATCGTGGAAACCTCAAAAGAGCACACCACCAGCACACCAAATCAAACTCATTAATAAGATGAATGTTTATCTGCTGCAACAGAAAGGATGTAGATACACCCTATATTTTGCCTACAATTACAGACTAGGATGCTACAACACCCCTATGGTTTTTTTCCTGCTTCAACAGAAAAGGATGCTACGACACCCTGTTCTCCAGCTATGACTAGAAGGAAGCTACGACCCCCTGCAAAGCTATGTCCTTCCCTAGAACCACCCTTCCACCCTATATTGGTGTTCTTATTCTTTTAGAACAGTTGAAAAACTATTCACTTTGGACTCTATCAGACTTACTAATAGAGAAACTTTCTTCTTTACACATTCATTCAATAAATACCTTTTAACTAATACCTACCAATGCATCTCTCCATAGCTGCGTTCTTTCGTTTTGGATCATGACTATTTACTTACAGACATACCTCTTTAACATCTACCCATTCAACTGTCGCATCATTTCAGAAAAAGAAACATTTTGTTCATCCCACAACTCAAAATTCATTTCAGCAGCCCTGTTTATGATTTTCTAGTGCTTCTCCAATATCCATCTTCTTTTTGCAAGATCATCTTCTAGATTTAATCAGATTCATTGATCCTATTTTTAACTCTCTCTGGACCGTCGATCTAACACATATATTTCCTCCTCAAAATCGTATTTCCGCACCATGGTTTCCTCATCAATGATTCCCCACCATTGATCTTCATCGGGTGTTTTCCTCACTGTTGATCTGAGGTAAGATACGGATTGCGGAATGTGGGTGTGTGACTTTTCAAAATGTCTTTTCACGATTTTCGCAGTTGTCTTTCCACACCAATCATTCTGCAACGTTGATCTCCTACGGTCTCTTCCATGACCGTTGATCTTTTGGAATGCGAGATGTGAAATGAGGGTTCTCAAAAGCTCAAACATTTCTTTTGCACTTCTCCGCCTTATGTTTTCCGCACCAATTTTTCTGCCTGTCGATCTCTCATGGAAGTGTTTCTGATCGTCGATCTTCTGTATTGTGGGATGCAGGATGTGGGATGTAGGATGTGGGTTCATTGAATCTTTAAATGTTATTTCCGCAATTCCCTTTCTGTATTTTCCTTCTGCACCGTCGATCTCTTTTAGCAGAACTAATCGCAGCCGTCCGATCTTGATCTTTTATGGAACTTTGTATTTTCTGCCTAACTGTCGGAATTAATCCTTAATCGTCAGATTTAGTGCATAACTAATATAAGTCGTCTGATCTTGATTGTTGCAGAACTTCATCCTTCCACCTATTCTTTTTTGGAAATCATCCTCAGCCGTTGGATCTATGGCGGGACTAGCCTCTACGCTAGTTCATTCAACAACAAGATTGGATGATTGATCTCAGTCATTCAACTTGCTATAGGGTTATTCATTTTTCATTCACCTTGCAACCTACAACCTGTAATAGGGTTATTCCTTTGTTATTCTAGATACCTGCAACCTTCAGTATTCCACCATATCTTTGACTTCCAATAACTGATTTGACATCAATTAAAACTAATTTACTCAAAAATATCCCCTTTTGGCATTGATGGTAAGATCTTTAATCATTCTCCCCCTTTGACACCAATGACAAAGAGACCTCTATGTCTAACAGCTCCCCTTGTCATCATATCTCCCCCTGAGATTGCACTTCCTTCTTTTAGTGATTTTGTAAAGGAATGACTCCCATCTTTTGTCTAAGACGCTCAAAGGATTCCTTAGGTAGTGCTTTGGTGAAAATGTCATCAATATGTTATTTTGTGTCAATGTATTCTAATCTGACAATTTTTTGAGATACATGTTCTCTTAGATAGTGATACTTGATTGGTATGTGTTTTGTTTTAGAATGCATGATAGGATCTTCAGACATATTTATAGCACTAGTGTTATCACAGTTGATCACTATTGGATGTTCATATTTTACAAGTAGATATTCTAGGGTTTGTTTCATCCAAATAACCTGAGTGCAGCATGATGCGGCAGCAATATATTATGATTCTATTGTAGATAGTGAAATGGAGGATTGATTTTTACTTGACCATGATACTAAAAAATTTCCCAGAAAGAATGCTGCTCCACTAGTACTTTTCTGATCATCAACACTTCCTGCCCAATCTAGATCAATAAACACTTTCAAGTTAAAGTCTTGTCCTTTTGGATACCAAAAACCATACTCCATGGTACTTTTTAGATATCTGAGAATTCTTTTTACTCATGTTACATGTGTTTCTTTGGGAGTTTACTAGAATCTAGCCACCAATCCAACAGCTTTCATCACATCAGGTCTTGTGGCTATCACATATAGCAAACTTCCAATCATGGATCTAAACATGGTATGATCTACTTCCATAGATTCATCATCCTTACTTAACTTGCAACCAGTGACCATAGGAGTACCAACAGGTTTGGAATTTTCCATTTTAAAGTTTTTCAACATATCTTTGATGTACTTAGTTTGAGAGATGAAAATTCCTTTGTTTGTTTGGTAGACTTGCAATCCCAAGAAGAATGTCAATTCACCCAACATTGACATTTCAAATTCTTTCTTCATTTCAGAGGCAAAGTCTACACTTAGGATTTGAATATTGCTTCCAAAAATTCTAAACATTATGATTGCTTCAAGTCGAGCTACAGGAGCATAAGTTTCTTCAAAATCAATACCTTCCACTTGGGCATACCCCTTACAAACGAGTCTTTCTTTGTTCCTTATTACTTTTCCATCTTAATTGAACTTGTTTTTTAAAATCCATTTGGTTCCTACAATGTTCTTATCTTCATGTCTTGGGACAAGTTCCCAGGTCTCATTTTTCTCAATCTGATCTAGTTCTTCATTCATCGCTTTGACCCATTCATCACTTTTGCTGGATTCTGTAAACTTCTTGGGTTCTACTATTGAGAGTAGGGCTTGTTCCACATCTGGTAGTTGTCTTCTTGTTTTGACTCCAACATTTTTATCACCCAAGATTTGTGACTCTGGATGATCCTTTTGTACCCTTCTAGAAGGAGTTTTAGTGTCAGGTCTAGGGAATTTTGCATCATCTTCCATTATATCTTCCTTCTGTTTGTCTTCTTCTTCGTTATGAATTCTCTCATCCTTTTGCAAATCTTTTATTTCACCATCACATGTATTTTCAGTGTTGTCCATATTTTTCTCTTTCCTTGGTTTTATATCATCTACTTTCACATCAGTACTTTCTACAATTTTATGTAACCTTTTATTGTAACACCTATATTCCTTTTTGGTAGATGAGTGTCCTAAAAAGATTCCATCATCAGTCCTGGAGTCAAAATTTCCAAGGTCATACTCATTTCTTTTGATGTAACAATTATTGCCAAACACTTTAAAATAGTTGACTAAGATTAGTCTTCCATACCAAAATTTATAAGGGTTCTTATCCTTATTCACTCTGAGTTGTCCTATGTTAAGCATGTAGATAGGTGTGTATACAGATTCTCTCCAAAATGAATCTGATAGTTTTGCTTCATTGAGAATAGTTCTGGAAGCTTCTTGGACTGTTATGTTTTTCCTTTGAATAACCCCATTCTACTGAGGAGTTTTGCAGCTGAAAATTGCCTCTTAATTCCATGAACTTCACAGAAATCATTCAATTCATTTGAGGTAAATTCTCCCCCATTATCTGATCTAAGACACTTGATTTTCATGCCAGACTCATTTTCAGCCATTGCCTTGAAGATTTTAATTTTTTCAAAGGCTTCTGAATTTTTCTTGAGAAATTCCACCCAGGTCATCCTTGTGTAATCATCAATGAGAAACATGAAATAGTGATCTCCTTGCATACTTTTAGTTATGGTTGGTTCGCAAAGGTCTATGTGTATTATTTCTAGAGGGTGTGAGGTCATATGTTCTTTTATTTTAAAACTGGCTTTGGTTTTCTTCCCATGTTGACAATGTCTACACACAGAGTTTAGAGGAACTATAATTTTAGGTAGATGTCTTATAGCTTCCTTCATGCTTATTTTGGCAATATTGTCAAAACTTAAATGTCCCAACCTTTTGTGCCATAACCAACTTTCATCTACCATACTTAAGTAACCTTGTTTTTCATTTTCCAATATGTATACATTGTTTGTATTTCTTGTAGCAATGCCAACAACCTTTCTTGATTTCTTATTCTTGATTTCACATTTTTCTGAGTCAAAGATGCAAATGTGTCCTAAATCGCATGTTTGAATTACACTGAGAAGATTAGGCTTGAGGTTTTCAACTACAAAAACATTTTCTACTTTGATCTTGCTATTGACAACAACTGTTCCTTTGCCGATTATTTTGGAGGACAGACTATCTCCAAAAGTGAATCTTCCCTTGTTATCTTTTATTGTTATGAATTTGCTTGGGTCACGAGTCATATGTTTTGAACAACTACTTTCCAATTGCCATAAGTTTTGGCTTTCGATTGCACACAAGGAAATCATGGAAGTTTCCTTTTCTTCCTTTTCTCTCCAATATCTCTTTTGTTTGGTTAGTTGAGATTTGATTGCAACAGTATTTCTTATAGGAGTCTTCAGCTTACAATATCTTGCCATATGTCTATGGTTATTACACTTATAACATTCTAATTCATATTTCCCTTCGACTTATTGATTGATGACTTCTTCTTGTATTCAAAAATCTTTCTTTCAGTTATGTAATTTAATGCTTTATGACCAAAATTATTACAAGAATATTTGTGACCTAAGAAGATCTGTAGATATCTATTTGGTCTCTTTGGTGCTATATTATTTATATTTTTATCCTGAGAAATTAATCTGGTTTTCTTGCTTCCTTCATTTTTAGCTGGAGTCTTTAGTACTTCAGAATAGATTTTCTTACTTCCTTCTTGATTGGTGACATGAAAACTCTCTGGGTTCTTTTCTTTAATGAACCCCAAACCATACCTATCAGTTGATGTTCTTTGGCTACTCATAATTTCATCTAGAATCCTTGAGCTATTCTAAAACTTTGATTTGATAGATCCTTCATCAAGCTTTCTCTTGAATTGCTTTCTTCTGCAAGCTTTTCAGACTCCTATATTCTTCTTTTGATCTGTAGGTTTAGGTCCTCCTCAACCTTTTTGGCATCTAATAGTTGAGCTTTGAACTGACTAATGATAATATTTGACTGTCAGTTCCTTTTCCTACATTTCTCAAGTTCTTCAAGGGCGCTAACAAGTTCAGCTCTTAGATCTACCTCTCCTTCTATGTCTGAGTCACTATTTGAGGCTTGAGTGTCTAGGTCCATAAATAAAACTTTAGTTTCTTCAACTTTGCTTCCATCTGAATATTCATTGTCTTCTATGGTGTAAACAATTTTCTTTTTCCCATAGGATTTTTTCTTTTTTCCTAGTTTACCCATTTTGAATTTTGAAGTTTATTTTTCTTCATTCTCATCTTGTTTAGTGTAGGTGCATTTAGAGGTAAAATGTCCAATCCTTCAACAATTAAAACACTTTAAAGGTAATTTCCCCTTGTATTTTCTAGTCCCTCTCTAAAGTTTATTGATGAAAAGAGCATCCTCATCATTTGGGTTTTCTGATTGATTTTTTATAGAGGATTTAAAAGCTGCTTCTTTTCTTGAAGATCCATTTTGTCTTGTTCTCATCTCATACACAGTGAGAATTCCATGTAACTCATCCATTGTTACCTTTTTAAGATCATCTCGTTCTTCTAAGATGGATACCTTTGGTTCATATCTCATTGGTAATGTTTTTAGTACTGTGCTTACCACTTCTTTTTCTTTTAATTTTCCTCCAAGGCCTCTGATTGCATTAACAACTTTATCTACTCGAAGAAGGTATTTCCCAACATTCTCTTCTTATTTCATTTTAATACTTTCAAATTGACCTCTATATGTTTGAAGTTTGGATCTTTGACCTTAGATTATCCTTCATAGATAATTTTCAATTTGTCCCAAGCTTGTTTGGCAGATGTGCATTGCATAACTTTAGTAAATACCGAGTTTGTTAAACCATTTAAGATTGAGTTTAGGGATTTGGAATTACCTTCATATTCACCTAGTTCAACTATGTCTGTAGGGTATTGGGTATTCCTTTTTTGTTGCTTCCCAAACCTTCCATCCTAGGGACATCAGATAACACCTCATTCTTACACTCCAGTAAGCATAATTTTCTCCAGTAAATAGTGGAGGTTTGTTAGTCGCCAATTCTTCTTTTTGATCCATTGTACTTATTAGATGAGATGTTCCTTCCAGTGGTTAAGTTGTTATGAAGGAATACACTCTGATACCAATTGTTGGTTTATCCCACAATACTGAGAGGGGGGTGAATCAATATTGTCAGTGTTTACTTTAAAATACACAAAATAAACAATCAATACATAGATTTTATTGTGGAAACCTCAAAAGAGAAAACCACCAACACAAACTCATTAATAAGATGAATTTACAAAAAAAATTATCTGCTGCAACATAAAGGATGTAGATACACCCTATATTTTTCTTGCAAATATGGACTAGGATGATACAACACCCCTATGGTTTTTTGCCTACTTCAATAGACAAGGATGCTACGACACCCTATTCTCCAGCTACAACTAGAAGGAGGCTATGACCCCCTGTAGACTTGTGGCCTACCCTAGCACCACCCTGCCACCCTACATTGATGTTCTCAGTCTTTTAGAACAGTTGAAAAACTATTCACTTTGGACTCTATCAGAATTACTAACAAAGACACTTTATTCTTTAAACATTCATTCAATAAATACCTTTTACCTAATACCTACCAACGCATCTCTCCATAGCTGTGTTCTTTCGTTTTGGATCGTGAATGTTTACTTATAGAAATACCTCTTCAACATCTACTCGTTTAGTCGTTGCATCATTTCAGCAAAAGCAATGTTTTGTTCTTTCCACAACTCAGAATTCATTTTTGCAGGCCTGTTTATCATTTTCTGGTGCCTCTGCAATATCCATCTTCTTTCTACAAGATCATCCTTCATCTTTAATCAGAGTCATTGATCCTATTTCTAGTTCTATCTGGACCTTTGATCTAAAACATATATTTTCTCCTCAAAATTGTATTTCTGCACCATGCTTTCTCATCAATGATTCCCCATCGTTGATCTTCGTTGGGTGTTTTCCTGACCGTTGATATGAGGTAAGATATGGATTGCGGAATGCGGGTTTGTGACTTTTCACGATTTCCCCAGTTGTCTTTCCACACCAATAGTTCTGCACCGTTGATCTCCTACAGGCTCTTTCATGACCGTTGATCTTCCAGACTGTGGGATGCAGAATGCAGGTTCTCAAAAGCTCAAACATTGCTTTTGCACTTCTCCACCTTTCGTTTTCTGCACTAACCTTTCCGCACCATCGATCTCTCATGAAAGTATTTTTGACTGTCGATCTTCCGGATTGCGAGATGCGGGATGCGGTTTCATTGAATATTTAAATGTTATTTCTGCAATTCTCTTTCCGTATTTTCCTTCCACACCATCGATCTCTTTTAGCGAAATTAATTTTAGTCGTCTGATCTTGATATTTTATGGAACTTTGTATTTTCCTCCTAACTATCAGAATTAATCCTTAATTGTTGGATCTAGTGCGGGACTAATATAAGTCGTCTGATCTTGATTGTTGTGGAACTTCATCCTTGCATCTATTCCTTTGCAAAACCGATCCTCAGCAGCTAGATCTAGGGCACGATTAGCCTCTGTGCTAGTTCATTCAGCAACAACATTGGATGATCGATCTCAGTCGTTCAAATTGCTATAGGTTTATTCATTTTTCATTCACCTTGCAACCTGCAACCTATAAACAGGGTTATTCCTTTGTTATTCTGGATACTTGCAACCTTCAGTCTGCCACGATATCTTTGACTTTTGATAGCTGATTTGACATCAATGACAACTAATTTACTCAACACAAATAACCTATGTACCATGCCATGAATCATATTTACATTCAGATAACCCATCTCAGGACTTATTATGTTTGAGTAACCTGCCTATCATGTCGGGACTCGTATTTACACTCAGAAAACCTATAGTACTAATTAATTATGAGAAACCTGGTACATCAGGGTATTTTTTGCTTTGACAACCTATCTCATTTCCCATGTGATATATCATGCATCATTGTATTCTGGTCTCTCATTATTTCTAGCATAGAAACATATCGAGACTGATTACATCGAAGGATAACTTGCTAGCTTTTCCATGACTTATTACATTCAAGGATAACCTACATGACTAATTATGTCTAAGCAACCTATGATCTTCACCAGGATTTTACGCTAAGAAAACCTGTCTCTCCAACTATGCTAAAATTCCTCACTCCCTCTTTAGAGGGGTCTCATTCTAGATCACACCGAGTATTTCTCTGAAGTACTCGAACTTCACTCTAGATAGAGGCTTGGGAAACACATCATCTATCTGTTCTTGCGTTTCCACGTACTAGAGCTTCACTACTCCTCTCTACACCATATCCCTGATATAGTGGAACTTGATCTTTATGTTCTTTGACTTGTCATGGAGCACAAGTTTCTCCGACAACTTCAGGAAACTTTGATTATCTTAGAATATACAAGTCACATCCATATGGATATCAAACAAATCAAACTAGCTTTAACAACCACACTTCCTTGCAACTAGCCGATCAAGTGGTGGCATACTCTACCTTGATTGTACTCAGTGCCACACATGATTGCTTCCTTATAAACCAGGAGATCATGCCAGATCCCAAACTGAAGCAGCAACCCGAAGTGCTATTCCTATCAATGGCGCTACCTACCCAATCTGAATCAACATAAAAATGTAGGTTAATATGCTGATTCACATCATACTTGAGCCCATAATCCACTATACCCTTCAGGTACCTCAATACATTCTTTGCAGTAATCAGGGGAACATGTCTCAGATCCATCAGGAACTAGCTCAGGGTGTTCACAACAAATCATATGTTGGGACTCATATTCATCAGATACATCAAGGACCCAATCATCTGATGATAAATCATGAAACCAACTGACTCAGATGAAGAATCACACAAAAGCTTCAAGTTTGATTCCATATGTTTGGCTATTTCCTTGTAGTACAGCATTATGAATCTCTTCAAAATCTCCACTGTATACTTTCCTTGACTAAGGAAAATCCCATCTGCACTCTACCACACCTCCATGCCTAAGAATTATTTTATCACCCTTAGGTATTTCATCTTGAACTATGTAGGAAGTCTTGTCCTTGCATCTTTAATGAGTTCACCTTCACCTGTCAGAAACAAGTCATTGACATATAATAGGATCATCACTGGTATTCTACCTTTAACCTTGAATTAGAGGTAGGAATCTGCTTTACTCTTGGTAAATCCTTGGCTCATAAGAAAGCTATCCATCCTATCATACCATGTCCTTGGTACTTGTTTCAATCCATACAAGGCCTTCTTCAATTTTCACACATGAGTCTTCCTGTCACGTGTATCGAATCCTAGTGGTTGTTTCACGTACAATTCCTCCTCGACTACACCATTCAATAATGTTGTCTTGACATCCATCTGGTGCATCTTCCATTTCATAACTTCAGCTAATGCAAGTATGGTCCCAATGGAATTTTACCTCGCCACAGGTACAAATGTATCTTTGTAGTCAATTCCTTCTTTCTGTAAGAATCCTAGTGCTAAGAATATTGCCTTGTATTTCTCGATGTTTCCATCTGCAGTGTGCTTGATCTTATAGATCCACTTTGAGGTCATGACATACTTCTTTTACAGTCTTGTAACTATCTCCTAGACATCATTCTTCATGATCGACTGATACTCCTTGATCATGGAATCCTTCCATTCTTTATTTTCTGAAGCCTCTTCATAGGTGGAAGATTCCTTGTCAATGATGTCACACAAGAAGGCCACATAGTTGTTGTAAGGCTTTGGCCTTTTCCTTTCTTTATGCATTCCTTCTGGAGCACCATACCTTTATGCTTCTTGTATGAGCTCCTATGGCCATGATGGTTTCCTCTTGTGGGATTTCTTCTTGAGAAGTGTCTCTACCAACTCGTGTGGTTCCATCATGTCATGATCTTCATGGTGATCTAGAATTGCTTCTCCAATTTCCATATCTCGGATTCTTTCTTCTTTAGGTTCATCTTCCTCTTGAGTAGGTAGCCTCCTGGATATGAAGCATGTCAAGTATTCATCAAAGGTTACATCTCTGCTGATGTCGATCTTCTTGAATCCTAGGAAGTATATTTGGTAGGCCTTTGATGTATCACTGTATCCTACGAATATACCCTTCCTCCCAAAAGGATTGAGCTTGGTCCTCTTCTCCTTTGGGATATGTATGTACACTGGGAAGCTAAATATTCTAAGATGGTTGACTTCTGGTTTCTCTCCTAAGAAGTCCTCTTATGGATTTTTGTTGTCAAGTACTCGATGAGGAGTATGGTTCTATACATACACAGTTGTTCTTGATACTTCCACACAAAGGTGCATAGGAATATCCTGGTCATGTAGCATTGCTTTCACTGCTTCCATTATGGTTCAGTTCTTTCATTCTGCAACCCCATTATGCTAAGGATTATATGGAGTTCTCAACTCCCTCTTAATCCTAGAATCTTTGCAGAGTTCCTTGAATTTTTCTGAGGTGAATTCGTCGCCATTGTCTGACCGCAGAGTCTTGATCTTCCTTTCGGTTTGGTTCTCGACCAAGGATTGATATTCCTTGTGAACTTACTGAATACTTCATTTTCCCATTTCAAGAAATATATCCAAGTCTTATGTGAGAAGTCATATATAAAGGAAACATAGTACACATACCCTCTTAATGATCTAGAAGACATGGGTCCACATACATTCAAGTGTACTATCTCCAGTACTCTATTAGCCTTTCTTTCACTAATGGGAAATTTATTCCTTGCATTCTTTCTTTGTGCACATCCTTTGAAAATTCCTTCATGAATTTTCTGGATATTTGGAATTTTAGAGACTTCTTTTCTTTCCATTGGTAGTATTCTGTAGTGCACATGTTCAATCCTTCAATTCCATAGTTCACCTGGTTCTATTGACTCATGAACCAATGCTTGTTCAGGATGTCCTCTTAGTTTGTACAAGCTATCGTCTTCTTCTCCAATCATTGTTGCATCATCTATTTTATTTCCTTTAGGCCACATTAGAAGTTGGAAATCAAAAAATGCAACTCTCATTTCCTTTGCATCTAGTGCAGAGATGGAGAGAAAATTCTTCTTCAATCCTGGAACATATAGAGCATCCTTCATCTTTAAGGATTTTCCGAAGTTTATCTTATATGAAGCTACTCCACTCCCTTTGATGAGGTACTGATAATCATACCCAATTTTCACCTTGTGAGGTGACTCATGATCAATCATATTAATGAATGATTCCTTGTATCCAGTCATGTGTTTGGATGCCCCACTATCCACAAGCCAATCATTGCTTCCATGTGAGATAGTTCCCGTAAATGATGATATTAGCACATACTCTTCATCTGAATCATCCTTCTCTCTTATGAATCTTTTGTTTTTTGGTTCATCTCTTCTACAACATGAGCATGGTGTCTCTTTTTCCTAATGGGCCAGTCTGTTGCAAAGTGTCCCTTTTCATCACAAATATAGCATCAATCATTGGAAGGATTTCTCTTGATATTCTTTTGTTTCCTCTCCTTCTTCTTGTTGCAATGATATTTCTCCTTCTTCTCCTTCTTCTCCTTCTTCTCCTTATTCTTGTAGTTCTTCCTGTGTGAGCTGTGAGAGCTTGATCTTCAGTTGCTCCCATTTTCTCTTCTCTTATTACTAGTTGAGCTTCTTCTTGTGTGCATTCTTCTTAGAGTCTCCTGAAAGAGATCAACCTCCTCCTTGCATTGATTCCTTTAATGAATGAGTCCCATGATCTAGGGATACCATTCAAGTTAGTCATCATAATTTCTCCTTCTTCGACATTCTCTTCAATTGATTCAAGTTGTTATTTGATTTGAAGAACCCTTGTGAAGTAAGACTATATAGTCTCAAAGTTTTGTATATTCACATTCTTCAATTGGTTCCTCAAAGTCATCTTCTGGTTTATGTTCTTTCCTTCAAAAATATTTGTGAAGGAAATAACATCAGTGACAGCACTAGTGACAACACTGGTTGATTCCCTAGATTCTCCCAGCACCAGTGACAGGGTCAAAATTGAAACTTCTTCAAATATGAAACTGCTTCCATGTAATATCCCAAACTAATATTCTATGTTTCTTTACTACTAATTTGTTGTTCATATACTCAATGATGTGCAAAAATCTGAATAAAAAGAGCATGCAAAATTGTCGTGCAAAATGGCCCTAAAATATAGCTAATTTGGAGAGATTATAGGGTAAAGATTTTTAGTAAGCAGATGTACACTTACCACTGATAAATAAGATGATAGTAATCCATAGATATTCTGCATGTAAGGTATGTTAGAATATAGTGTTGCTTTCCTCAATTTGATGTCCACCTACATGTGTGCCATCTTTAAGAAGATAATGACGTTTTTGGAGAAGGAGGTACCCGATACTATTGAAACTTTATCAGGATGTTGGTATTCACCTGCCGGAGATAATGGTGGTTGCATGTAGAATTTTTTCCCTCCCTGAGGCACCGAGTGAATTGTTTTTCTCTAAAAGGGTGACGTCTCCTCTTACCCATGAATATGTTGCTAGAAGCCTCGGATGTGCTGGAAATGAACTGATGATCACCTAGTATGATGTGCTAAGCCTGCTAAGAGAAATGGTGATGACATGCAGAGGAAAAACTAGGCTTAAGGGTGGCAGGGAATCCTTCTGATGTTTTCCATCTTTTCCCCAGCTACAAAACATGAACTTGCAAATATATGTTTTGTAGGTTTTGGATCATTTAATACAGAAGAATACGGTGAATGACAATAGTATACTTGGATGGCCTACCCTGAAAGAGATTATGGCAGATAGATTTCAATGTCGAAACCATTGTTAGTTGAAGACACTATCTTCAACCCCAACAATTGTTGTTGCTGCTCAAAAACCAAAAATAAACAATAATAATCATAGATGTCCTCTTTGGTCCAATAACCCTTCTTAAATAGAATAGCATGTACTTTTAGGGTTTGCGTGTCACTTTTGCATGCATGCAATTATAATTTCATGTTGACTTTAATCCTAAAGAAATATGGATTTTTTTATCAAACTGATGAATTTAATACGGATTGAGTGTCCCGTTCTATTCTAAGTATCAAATGTCCTCAGTCAATTCCATTTTATGTAGTACCCACTTGAACCTATGGGAATTAAGTAGGTTAGCGAGTGTTTTGGTGCTTAATTGGAAGCGGACATTATAGTACTGTCTGCTTGAAATTTCTTGTCCTCAAGCAACTGCAAACTAGGATGTCACAATAACTGCTCTCCCTCCCATGTAGCATCCTCCATTGGTAATTATTTTTGTTTTACCAAGTATTCTGAAATCACCCTGTTTCGAAGTTTCCTTTCTTGAACCTATAGGTTCCTCTCTGGAATCAGTACCAATAACCCTTCATCATCTAAGAGAGGTAACTCGATGGATGGAGCAATATGTTTCCCTGTTGTTTTCTTAAGGTTGGATACATGAAATACATTGTGAATTTTGCTTTCCTCTGGAAGTTCTAGTTCATAAGCCACCTGTTAGCACCTTGTAATTTTCCTATGGTTGTTGTAGGAAGTCACAGGGGTAACCATTGCAAACCAGTTTTAGACTACCTTCTAGCCAAGGAAGTCAAAGATGTCTCTATCTTGTCACAATAACCTTCACATACACATTTATCTTTAAACATGCACGCAGAAGACTAGATTTCTGCTAGTAACAGGACAGTTACAAAATAAAGGGTTGAAGGACAAACAAATATTGAAACCATTGGGAGATGGAGTGACATTCTGAAACATTCAAGGACATTACAATAGATAATAAATAGTGATTTCTCTCCTGTACTACAAGGCAAAGTAAGTGCAGCACTCAACGAAATATCTTTTAAGCGGTGGAGAGAAGAAACATAAAATCCCATCACGACAAGGGGCACCTATCGATGGATGAATCCCTTGCAATACCTTTAGAAAAATAACAAAAGGAGGGAAACAACTGAAACAAAGCACCTATCAATGGATAAATTCTATCACAGCTGTTACAAATCACATTACAAATTCAATTTTTTGATGCAGGAGCGCTTAGTTGAGACCGAATTCCTGCATACTAATATAGAAATGTATTGGTAGAAATAACACATATGGAAAATGAATTAAACAGAGAGCACACACTGAACATGAACACCATGATGAATCTCATATCAGCAGAAACATATATTCATTGAAGCTCCCAAAAATGGTTTGCAAAACTACAAAACCGGTGCAGAGGCCTCAAAAATGAATAATCAGTCAAACCCTTGTCCTCCACTCTGGAGGCTCTATTTATAGCATGAATTATCCCTAGGATATGTCCCGAAACAGGGTATCAAAATTTGGTTACAAAATATGGGATTAACCCAGAGCAATCATATCAAAATCCTAACAAACTACATTAGGTGGCAATTTTGCCATGATTTCATTACTAAAATAGGCAATGTGCTATGACACACACGTTGGTCGGAGTGGCACTGCGGCTTGTGAATGCAGTCTTGCTTGTCTTGACAGTGATGTATCGACACTTAACAAATTTAAATCCTCTTGACATGTGCTCCTTTTCCATACCGAAAAAGATGGCTCTGTAACCCCTTCTACTCCTAACCTTCATGTTCACTTCACGGTTGATGACTTACTCTGTCGGTGTTTCGAGCTGGCATGAAGTTCGACGTTCTCTCTGTGTTAGACAATTTTATCCCCGGGAAACACATTTACTTACGGGGGCCAAGGTGGACTTCCATGTTTTTGATCGTAACAAGCCACGGATGGCTTGTCATTCTTGTGCTTCTATCCTCCCAGAAGTAGGGTCTTCTCAACGGCATGACGCCTCCATGGGTTCATCACCTCCCAGCTAAAATTAGCAAGTGGAATTCACATAAGTGATGATGGAGGAGCTAGCTACACCCCTCTCTTGTCTAAGCATTCATTCCAACCGACTACTTTTAGCGATGGACACCACATACTGTGACCATGGATATAGCGACCACGTTCAGAGGCCTTGGAGGGACACCCCTCTGGTTGGAAACCCCAGACACTACTTCCATGGGGGTTTTGTGTTTTTCTAGGACAAAATCATCCTCACTAGTCTCAGAAGGTCATTTTAATGTGATGAACATCCTTCTATTGTCCTCATTAGTGCTGAAGGACTCTGCTAAAGAAATGAACATCTCTACCCCGATGGTTGGAATAGCTGCAACGCAATGGTCTTAAAATAATTTAAGTCCCCTGTCATGCCCAACAACTAGAAGGATGCAATGAACTACATGCACCTTAAACAGACAGGTCATTGTAAGCCTAGTAGCAGGGTCCTCGGGTTTCCACTGGAACAACACTCTGTCATCCTTGTTCTTCATCAATATGTGTTCAATTTGTTTCTCCTAAAAAGAATGGATGGTGGTGTTATAACAAGATGGATGAAGGAGCTTGGTAAGGGTCTGTAAACCCATCTCACACTCCATCGTCAAGTGCTATGATGACACATGAATGATCACACGGGCCTTTTCATGGATTTCTTACATGGAAACGCCAACTGCGCCGCCTCCAATGGCCTCATTTACAAAAATTACCTTCATCTTTGCTCATAATCATCCTTAGGAGATCTCATTGTAGGTGGAATTGACGTACGTCACTTCATTGCTCCATCGGTCTGCCTGGAATTTCAGTTCCTTGCTTGCTTTCGGTATGACGTGTGCAGTCACTCGCATCCTCTGCCAACTAATAATTTTGGTGCTTGTCTTCACTACACGTGTCAGACAGCGAATCTTGAAGGCCTGGGATATGTTTTGCGTCATTGATAATGCCTATCTCATCCTTTCTTTAGCAGTCTTTATCTTCCTTCCTGGGCCTTTTGGCTAGGTGGCCCCTACCCTACTTCGCAATTTGTCCGTTGATTAACCTCCATGCATGTCTCTATCATGATGCGGATTGAAGTTTTCGGTTGATCACCTCGCTGGATCCTCGTCATTGGAGGTGAAGGGCCCTATACATTTTTACATTTCCTCCTTCCATTATCCATCGTGCACCTTCTCATTGCGACCTCAATCGGGTCCATTGATCGGATCCTTGTCTGATAGCCACCATATAAACGTGTGGGGTCTTCCTCCATTTCGTGTCCCTCTTCTGCTTTATCCATCATACATATTTGGGCGATGAAAAGGTTCTAATCTGTATATCTGGTCTTCCTCAATCATGATCATTGGGAAAACAAGACGAGCCATGGATTTTGTGCACCCTCGTAGTTTATTTCTCTACGCGCCTCTTCCATCGTGAAATCATTGATCTCTACTGCTCTGCGCAGCCCATCTCGGTGGTGACCCATCTTGAAGTCACCAAGCCTGGAGATCTTCAGCCTATACCCCTTCCTATCGACTCATTATTACAAGCACCTATCCAAAATTTAGCATGAGTGCTAACAACGGCTCCAACTTGGGGATGCTATCCTCCCTATGAGGTAGCAAAGAACCTCTGTATATCATGTTCTTGATCCATTTGGGATGGATTACCATTATTCCCAAAAAACTTGCCAGCGTACTTTGAAAACAAAATCCGAATAGATAATAGTATCGTGAAAAATTGTAGAAATAAAAATACTCGTCGTGCTGAGCTTAGTTGATCCTACCTACCCTACTTTACATGAGCACTACCACCCAGTCAAGTGAATTTTGACTTCCACTGAATAAAATCAAGCAGGTGATTGATTTTGCAAGATCTTCCTTCATGCTTGATCGAGGGCAGTAATGTGTAGCAGAATGATTGGAGGTTATTCTTGAACCTCTGGTTCCTGTCATGCATAATTTTCCTATCATTCCCAACATACAAATTCTCCACAGGTGTGGCCATTGGGTCATGACATCCCTTCGTAAATCCTGCTATACACTTGTGATGACCAAGCTGCTCCACATACTCAGCCAAAGGATCATAAAATCCATGACTATCCTGAACCGCTCCCGGCCTTTGTCAGCTCCTTGATTCCTTCTCCAAAATTATCTTCCCATGCACACTGATAATTTTTTCTTCTAAATAATCATACAAAGGGAACCCATGACCATTTGTACCTAAGACCTTAGCTACCTCATCCCGAGTGCCAGAAACCACACCATGTTCTTCCTTGTGCATTTCATAAGAAATGTTTTCAATGAAATCTAGTGAACTACGCTCTTCCTGATACAAATATTATGTACCGGAAGAAAAGGAGGAGACATCCCATGCATGAACTCCATCCTCCCAGTAGTATTCCTCATATTTATCATATAGGGGAGGACTGATATATGCTCCAAAACCCCCATAGACAGGACTTGCAATCGACAGGATGCTTTCTTCATCAAACAAATTATCGCATTCCTCCGTGTGCTCATAAAGGGGAAGACTAGAATGCATAGAATTTTCATCATGCTCACCCCCTTCCTCATCCATCCTCTAAAATTCCATGACATACTTCCTCATCTATATTTTCTGTGCTTGATCAGAAGCCTTCAATATTTGTTTCAGAAAATCAAACGAGGAAAAGCATAATGGCAAGCAATTACCTTCCTCCTGCTGAATGTATTCTCCATGGGAAGTAGGATTGGGAGGTGGAGGAGGCTTTAGTTGTTCATCCTCTTCCTCTTCCACCATTAGAGGAGGCCCATATGTTCCTGTAGGTCTTCAGGAATTGTTTGGGATTGCTCAACACACAAAGGTCCTCTAGAACCATGCTCTCATGTGGGGGGTGGGTTTTGTTCCACAATGATTCCCTCCATCCAACTTTCTATGGCCTCCATCAGCTCAGTAATTCTGGATTCTGGTGTGTTAGAGGGAGGGGGTCAGGTGAGATCCCCATACTTTCTTCTTCCTTCTTCTTCTCTCCCATTTTCTCTAGCAGGAGTTAGGTTCATTTCCACCTCTATGGCACCGTTTATCATGTCTTCTTGTGGTACTGGCCTTATTTTTCTCAGCCATAAGGTGAACTCGCTGTCAAAGGATTCAGCATACTGGAGTTGGGAGGCACTAGAAGGAGGTTTGAATTAGGATGGGATAGCATTTATATTTTCATGAATCTGTCAAAGAACTCCTGGATAGGTTCACTCTCTTCCCTCCTCATGCAATATAACTGAGACAAGCACCTCTTGGGATTTTTCTTTTCTACCCATCTCTCCTTGAAGGCGTCCTCCAAAAATTGATAGCTTGAGATGGAGCTGTTTGGAAGACTGGTGAGCCATCGTCTTGCCTCTTTGGTAAGGATTTGAACGAACAGTATGAACTTAATGTCACCGTGCTCCACTTCTTCTAGGTCAATCTAGTCTGCAAACCATCCCAAATGCTCCTCATCTGAATATCCCTTCTTCCTAGAAAATTGATTTATCCTTTGGGCGTACCCCTGGGGAAGGTCATGAAGGACTGCATGGAGAAGTATGGGGCTGAAATTATTAGCCTTTGCTGGGGTTATAGAAGATATTTTGAGAGTGGCTAAATCATTGAATGGCGAAGGCTGTATAAAATTTGAAAGGAGGGGAGGAAATGTTGCAACAATTGGTGGTCTTTCGACCAAGGAGTTTTATGAGGTCCATTTAGAAGAGGGTAGAGGGTGTTCTAAATTAGACGAGGGTTGGAGATCCCTGTCTAGGGGCTCGAGAAATTGTGCAGAGTCGGTAGTAGCACCATGATCCTCATGGGGTTCATATGAAGGATTTTGGTTAGAGGTATATGTACAGGGAGAGGAGGATTTCTCAGTCTTTAAAGAGGGATATACATGGGTGGGTCTAGAGTCTCTCCTTGAGAGTGACAGGTATTGAAAAACTATTTTGATCATCCAATGGAAGGATAGGAAACGATGCACAAGGAAGGACAAGATATCTTGGAGAAAGGTTACAGAGTATCTCATCGTGTACCATGCCATTCCCGGTTATGCTATATTGGGCTCATTTTCCCGAGTGGAGTCACCATGGAACCTTTGAAAATATTTGTAGCTTTTGGGATTTCAGGGTTCCCAATGGATTTGCCTTCAAAGGCCTTGAGTGGAGTCGCTAGAGCATATACAACCAAAAATATTTCTAGGACCGGCTGCTCAACTAGGTCATAGAACTAAGCAATGACGTTTTTCCCAGGGATGATTTGGTCATTTGCTCCCCGACAATGGAGCCAATATGTTAGCACCCTGTAATTTTCCTATGGTTGTTGTAGGAAGTCAGAGGGGTAACCATTTCAAACCAGCTTTAGAATTCCTTCTATCCAAGATAGTCGGAGAGGGCTCTCTCTTGTCACAGTAACATTCACATACACATTTATATTTAAACACACACGCAGAAGACTAGATTTCTACTAGTAACAGGACAATTAAAAAATAAAGGGTTGAAGGAGAAACAAATATTGAAACAATTGGGAGATGGAGTCACAATCTGAAACATTCAAGGAAATTACAACAGATAATAAACAATGATTTCTCTCCTGTACTATGAGGAAAAGTAAGTGCAGCATTCATCGAAATATATTTTAAACGGTGGAGAGAAGAAACAGAAAATCCCAGCACGACAAGGGGCACCAATTGATGGATGAATCCCTTGCAATACCTTCAGCAGAATAAAAAAAAGGAAAGAAACAACTAAAACAAAGCACCCCTCAATGGATGAATTCTATCACAGCTGTTACAAATCACATTACAAATATGATTTTCTGATGTAGGATCGCTTAGCTGAGAGTAAATTCCTGCATACTAATATATAAATGTATTGGCAGAAATAAACACATATGGAAAATGAATTAAATAGAGAGATTGTTAAATTTTCATATGCTTAGCTAAGACATCAGTATATCATTTCATTTTTCATAACAAAAGCATATAAACAGGATCACTAAAAGATAGACAAGCACAACCATACAAAAGGAACACAAAGATTTATCCTGGGAAAACCCTAAAGGGAAAAACCCATCAAAAGCTTCCTCAATATAGATTCCCCAAAAATATAAAAGGTAAAACCAACAAGGAGATCAAAGCCTGATCCTCCTCCTCCTTCTCCAGCTACTTCTCTCCTTCACTAGTGCGCTACACAAGTGAGAGTGTGTACTTAAATGAGGAGAGCTACACCTCTATTTATATTCATCTGTTCACTTCAATTAACTCATCCAACATGTAGGCTCGAGTTAATCATGTAGGATCGAGTTACACATGTAGGCTCAAGTAACCACATTGGGGTGCTAATGATCCACCTTTACAATTAGAGGGTACAACCTCTTAGTTCTTCCGATTAGAAGCATCGGGGTACAAGATAATACAAGTGGTTCTCCTAGTAGGACCATCGGGGACCACAAAAGATACATATAGAATATTCTACGAAGTTACAATATTTCAACACTCCCCCCTTAACGAGAAGGGTATTCTACAACAACATCAACAATAAAAATAGTAGGAGAGAGATAGAGAACATCATCAGCATCATCAGGGTAACACATCTATAAATCATTGGAAGCTTTTCAACATTATGTAGTCTTCATCTTCAATCTTCAATATTCATCATCATTAATACTTTGGCTGCTTCGATCAGCAACATCTTCAGCACTTTGACCTTTTGATTAGCAACATCATCTTCAGCACTTTGACCTTTCGATCAGCAACATCATCTTTAGCACTTTGACCTTTCGATCTGCAACATCATCTTCAGCACTTTGACCTTTTGATATGCAACATCATCTTCAACACTTTGACCTTTCGATAAGAAACATCATCTTCAGCACTTTGACCTTTCTTTCAGCAACATCATCTTCAGCACTTTGACCTTTCGATCAACAACAAAATCATCATCATACTCTGATCTTTTGATCAGAAACATCATCATGAAAACATCATCATCATCAAAACATCAACATCATCAAAACATCAACATCATCATCATCAAAACATCAACATGATCCTCCTTTCGGAATTACGGGATCAACATGTCTATGGTACTCAGATGATCCTTCCTGTCGGAATTATGGGATTTAGGTCTTTACAGAGTTACTAATGATCCTTCCTTTCGGAATTACAGAATCAACACATCTGTGGAGCTCAGACCATCCTTCCTTTTGGAATTACAAGATCAAGTCTTTATGGAGCTACTAACGATCCTTCCTTTCAGAATTACGGGATTTAGGTCTTTACGGAGTTACTAACGATCCTTCCTTTCAGAATTACGGGATCAACACATTTGTGGAACTCAGACAATCCTTCCTATTGGAATTATGGGATCAACACATCTATGGAACTCAGACAATCCTTCCTGTTGGAATTACAGGATCAATTCTTTACGGAGCTACCAACGATCCTTCCTTTAGGAATTACGGGATTTAGGTCTTTACGGAGTTACTAATGATCCTTCCTTTTGGAATTACAAGATCAACACATCTGTGAAACTCAGACAATCCTTCCTATTGGAATTATGGTATCAAGTCAATGATCCTTCCTTTTGGAATTATGAGATTTAGGTCTTTATGGAGTTAATAACGATCCTTCCTTTTGGAATTACAGGATCAACACAGTTGTGGAACTCAGACAATCCTTCCTATTGGAAATACGGTATCAACACATGTTCTCCAGTACCAAAGTCACTGGATCTATTCTGAACCGAGGTTCAAGGATGATACAATCCTACCACCTTCTCGATGACCGAAGTTCACCGGATCCATTTTGAACCGAAGTCAAAGGATGATACAATCCTACCACCTTCTCGATGACCGAAGTTCACCAGATCCGTTCTGAACCGAAGTCCAAGGATGATACAATCCTGCCACCTTCTCGATGACCGAAGTTCACCAGATCTGTTCTAAACCGAAGTCCAAGGATGATACAATCCTTCCACCTTCTCGATGACCGAAGTTCACTGGATCCATTATGAACCAAAGTCCAAGGATGATACAATCCTGCCACCTTCTCGATGACCGAAGTTTACCAGATCCGTTCTGAACCGAATTCCAAGGATGATACAATCCTGCCACCTTCTTGATGATCGAAGTCATCGGATCTATTATGGACATATGTCCTGGGATGATACAATCCCTCTTCATTCTCGAGGACTGAGGTCTCTGGATCACTTTAGGGAAAGTGCCCAGGGATGATACAATCCCACTATAACATCACTACTCCCCCTTTCGAGGAAGTTCTTTCCGAACAACACCAAGCTTGTCTCGAAAGTGTTTGAACTTTACTCGAGACAGAGGCTTTGTCAGCACATCATCATCTACATCTTCAGTATGTGAATATTGAACTATCGCCATCTGTATCTCTAGTATGTGAGTACTGAAAGCATCATCATCTATATCTTTAGTATAGAAATACTGAAAGCATCATCATCTCTATATTCAGTATAGAAATACAGAATCACCATCATCTGCATCTATAGTATGTAAATACTGAAACATCATCTATATCTTCAGTATGGGAATAATGAAACATCATCATCTGTATATTCAGTATAGAAATACGGAATCACCATCATCTGCATGTATAGTATTTAAATACTGAAACATCATCTATATCTTCAGTATGGGAATACTGAAACATCATCATCTGCATCTTATCTCGTATGTAGAAATACCGGATTTCTATGTGTTACGACGGAACACAGGGATCTCTGTCATCAGAACTCTGGTTATCACATAGAATCATTGTAGTATCCATCTTTAGGTCAAAGAGACCTGATATTAGCTTCTGAAGCCATATGACTTCACGACTTAGCAGAGCAATCTGCTATGTATTCTGCTTCAGTCGTGCTAAGAGAAACACTGGACTATTTCCTACTAAACCATGAGCTCATAGCAAACCCCAAACAAAAGCATCTACCTAATGCACTTTTCCTACCTGAAATACTTCTAGCCCAATTTGCATCTGTATAGCCATACAATCTGTATTCATGGCTACCATCATAGTATAGACCAAGGTCTATAGTCCCTTTCAGATATCTTATCACATGTTTTGCAACTACTAGGTAAATCCATCTTGGTTGAACAAGATATTGACTTCAGGTATTCACAGCAAAACAAATGTCTGGTCTGGTATTTGTTAAGTACATCAATGACCCAATGATCTATCTGTAATGAGTCGTATCCACTAACTCTGATGAGTCATCAGCTAACATCTTCAGGTTGGAGTCCATGGGTGTGGCCATGGCTTTTCATTCCAACATATTGAATCTCTTCAATATCTCTACTGCATACTTTCCTTGGTTGAGAAAGATTCCTTCTGAACTTTTCCATACTTCTAGACCTAGGAAATAATGCATTAACCCAAGGTCTTTCATCTCAAATTCTTCTGCTAGCTTCTTCTTTCTTTTCATGATCTGTTTCTCATTTTGTGTCAAGAATAAGTCATCCACGTATAATAACAGGATGGTAGGTTCATCTTCTACAACCTTGTAGTAAAGGTTAGGATCGAATTTACTCTTGGCAAATCCCATGCTCATCAGGAGACTATATATTCTTCCATACCAAGCTCTGGGAGCTTGCTTCAGGCCATAGAGGGCCTTCTTCAACTTGCATATGTGATTCCATCTATCTTCAACTTCAAATACTTGTGACTATTCGATGTAAAAATCTTCCTCAATCATTCCATTAAGGAAGGCTTGTATTTACTTCATCATGGAAGAAACTACCATGATAGTTTTGAAGGAAGTGTACCTTACTTCCTAGAGTAAGTGTCTCTTCAGAATTATTTCCCTCTTTCTGATAGAAACCTATAGCCACAAGTCTTTCCTTAATTCTATCAGCAACATATTTTATCTTGCAAATCCATTTGGAAGATGCCGCATTCTTGCTTTTTGGTTTGAGTACTATATCCCAAACATCATTCTAGTATTATTTCATCATAACATCTTCCATGAGTTCATCTTGTTAGGTCATCAACATATCCTAGTCTTCTGCATTCAAACTTGAAGGTTGGAACTCACTTTACTCTTGGTAAAGTCTCGATCCATCATGAAGCTATCCATCATGTCGTACCATGTCAAACTCAAATATCTTCTGTAGTCACTCCCCTTGAAGTGGAGTATCATCTTCCCTCTTGATTTTTTACAAGTGTTTCTATGCTTGATATATATTGGTCAAGAGAGTATGTCATGTCATAGTCTATTCTTTCTGAGGAAAATCATGAACCTTTCTTTGTACACTTGTTCTTGTAGATCCATATGGAGGATACTACGTACTTCCCTTTATGTCTCGAAATCATATCATATACATCATTCCCCATGATCAACTATTATTATTTGATCATAGATTCTTTCATAGCATTCTTTTCTTCATCTTGAGTTATCTCTCGTACCCATGGTGGTCTTCATCCTTCGAGGTGGATCTACTGCTCTCTGAAGCTTTTTCTTCCGTCATGGTGTCTCTGACCCTGGGAGCTTCAGATTTTATTGGAGTGAATCTTGAATTGTCATCACTTGTTCTTCGGAAAAAGTCTTATCCTTCTTGTAGGAGGTTGTACAAGACCTTTCCTACAATTCAAATGCACCAATTGCATGGTTAGAACTATTTCATAAAACATATGCATAGCGACAAATTCTTATGCATCATGCAACTGTTTAGCCAATACAACATTCATCCATATCTCATAGAAACTTTCTAGATTCCTTCCATTTCTATCATGACATTATTGAGATTGTGCACTAATCCAATATGTCAGGAAGGAGGCTTCATTCTAAAAAGTAGCAATGGAGATTTGTATAGCACCATGAGCTACTTACCCATCACATGCATATTAGTAGTATACAGTCATTAATGCAAACAATCTATCATGCGTAACACATCAACTGAATATAATCAAATGTATAACAAAACAATATCATGAAGTGAAAAATGAATACTTATCTTTTATTTGTTTCATGGGTAGACTCCGTCTTGATCATTCTGCTTTATCATCTTCTCCATTCATGAAATCATCATTTCTTATCCAAATGATAAGATGAATAAGAGGTTCTTCAAGAATTGAGTTCTTCATATTCCTCATCGCATGAGGGATCTTCTTTGAATGGTGAGAGCTTGATCTTCAATTGCTCCCATCTTCTTCTTCTCTTCTTATGATTCAAGTTGAAAGTAATCACTTCCTTCTGGCATAGATTCTTCGCATGAATAAATCCGACGATCCTGGGAGGTCATTCAAGATGGATATCACCACTTCTGCATTCTTCACTTCTTCTTTTACCTCTTCAATTTGTTTCTTAAGGTCATATTCCGATGTATGTTATTTCCTTCAATTAGCTTGGTCAAGGAATCAAACATCTCTTTCGGTGTCTTTAGGGAAGAAACTTGTGGTACCAGTTGATCCGTGACTGAATCAACAATGGTATTCTTGGCCTTGACCAAGTTCTTCTGGTATAAGGCTTTGAGCCTCATCTCCCTCTAGAACTGTAACCTCTCTACTCATGTAGGTGTCCAAATCATTTTCTTTAGAGAGATCAAATAATTCCATGCTTGGAATTTGTCAACTTCATCGAGCTTATCATCAAGCTAATGTGATATATCACTTTGAAATGAGAACCTCAAATGCAAATAGCAAAAGATTAGATCTTACCGATTTGAGGTGTCTGTCCTGCTTCCGAATCTGGTTGATCTAGGGTTTGTTAGAGAAACCCTAATTTTCAAAACTTGGAATATTTCAGATATGATTGGATAGAAATATATATCTCTTCAAATGGAGCTGTCCAATGTACTCCTTTTCTGAAAACAATAGAGGGAAGCTCCCGGAACAGGAAGCCCTAGTTTTCCAATTTCTTCTGCAGAAATTCCTGTCACTGTTTCTATGATATCTCCGAAATTACTGTTCCTATGTGTCTAAAATTTCATAATGAGGTAACCTATCCTGTCCCTGATCCAAAAACATAGGTTTCATCAAAATTGGTTTCACCAATTGTAATTTATGATCATTTTCCCAAGGTGACCTGTTACAAGACTGTTTAGAACAGTGACGTTGTATGGAATGCCACGTGTCACTGTTTCATCTTCTAGTTCTGAAATTAAGACCACAGAAATTAAATTATGTTCTATTTCTAGAACATCCTCAGGAATTCCATTTGGACTATTGTATCCCACGCTACAGCAATTCTCCCCATGTGTCCTATTTAGGGATGAATTCTGGAAGAGGCTGGAACCCTAACTTGGAGGGATAATATCTCCCCTAATATAGTGAATCGGGAGCTGAATTTTGGATACAGTGTAAATCAGAATTTCATATTCGTCCTCTGAAATTTTCAGATCCTGATCCTTCGCCAATATCGGGATATAGGGAATGTACCAAAACTTAGCAGTTTTAGTATTTAGGGTTTTTCTAGTTCGGGGTCAAACTAGGGTTTGACTTTCCCAGAGTTTCACCCAACCAAATTTCTTGATCCAGGTCTCTAAACTTTGATTTTTATGAGGAGAACAATCCTATGCCAGGCTCACTCAAAAATTCTTCTTCTATAGAAATCCCTAATTTTCTGCACCAGAACTGAAAATGCTCAGAATCGAATTCCGCTTCGACAGAAAGATGCGCCCTTCAATGGAGAGTCAGTCTAGCATTATTTTGCTGATTGATTGTGGATATAGACCCAAAAATTAAGAATCTCTAGCTTCTATAGCTGCACAATGTCCTCTTTCAGGGTGGCTTTGATACCATGTTAAATTTTCATATGCTTAGCTAAGACATCAGTATATCATTTCATTTTTCATAACAAAAGCATATAAACAGGATCACTGAAATATAGACAAGTACAACCATACAAAAGGAACACAAATATTTATCTTGGGAAAACCCTAAAGGGAAAAACCCAACAAAATATTCCTCAATATAGATTCCCCAAAAAGATAAAAGTTAAAACCAACAAGGAGATCAAAGCCTGATCCTCCTCCTTCTCCAGCTACTTCTCTCCTTCACTAGTGCGCTACACAAGTGAGAGTGTGTACTCAAATGAGGAGAGCTACACCTCTATTTACATTCATCCGTTCACTTCAATTAACTCATTCGACATGTAGGCTCGAGTTAATCATGTAGGCTCGAGTTACACATGTAGGCTCGAGTTAATCATGTAGGCTCGAGTTACACATGTAGGCTCAAGTAACCACATTGGGGTGCTAATGACCCACCTTTACAATTAGAGGGGACAACCTATTAGTTCTTCCGATTAGAAGCATCGGGGTACAAGATAATACAAGTGGTTCTCCTTGTAGGACCATCGGGGACCACAAAAAATACATATAGAATATTCTTCAAAGTTACAATATTTCAACAGAGATCACATAGAACATGAACACCATGATGAATCTCATATCAACAAAAAAATATATTCATTAAAGATCCCAAAAATTGTTTGCATAACTACAAAACCAACGTTGAGGCCTCAAAAATGAAAATTAGTCCAACCCCTGTCCTCCACTCTGGAGACTCTATTTATAGAATGAATTATCCCTGGGATATGTCCCGAAATAGAATATCAAAATTTGGTTACAAAATATGGGATTAACCTAGAGCAATCATATCAAAATCCTAACAGGCTATGCTAGGTGGTAATTTCTCGAAGATTTCATTACCAAAATAGGCAATGTGCTATGACATGTACGCTGGTCAAAGTGGCACTACGGCTTATGATTGAAGGATTGCTTGTCTTAAAAACGACGTATCGACACTTAATGACTTTAAATCCTCTTTGCATGTGCTTCTTTTCCATACCAGCTAAGATGGCTCTATAATCCCTCCTGCTCCTGACCTTCATGTTCACTTTGCAGATGATGAATTGCTCTGTCAGTGTTTTGAGCTGGCGTGAAGTTCTACGTTTGGAAATTCTATCCTTGGGAAACACCTTTACTTACAGGGGTCGAGGTGTACCTCCCTATTTTTGGGTGTAACAAGCTTCTGATGGCTTGTCATTCTTGTGCTTCTCTCCTCCTAGGAGCAGGGTCTTCTTAACGACATGACACCTCCATGGGTTCATTTCCTCTCGGATAAAATTAGCAAGTGGAATTCATAGAAGTGATGAAGGAGGCGCTAGTGTTAGTTTTACATCATATAAGATAGCATTATGATCTTAGAATCTTTTTACTAAGAGAATAACAAGCACAACAATAAAACATAAGCACATCACAAGAGACAAGAGACAAGAGACACAAAGAGTTTTCCTCGGGGAAACCATAAAGGAGAAAACCCCGCAACTTCCTCAGAGATAGAATCAGCACCAAAATAGTAAAACCCCCAAAACAGTAAGATGCACTCCTGACAGCAGTAGTCTTCTTCTTGTCTAGTCCCAATGTATTTCCTTCCTCACTAATGCGCCACACTTTAGTGAGTGAGTGATATGTTACAAGTGATAAATAGAGAGGCTCTCACTCTCTATTTATATTCTTCCGTTCACTTGAAGTGCACTCCAACATGTCGTCCTCACTTAACAATTACTTACTAGAGCCGACATCTCTAGGAGTGTCTAATAACCCTAGTGCCCCACCACTTGTGGTGACTTTGCCTCCTCCGACCAATAGGAGGGTAACACAATGGTGGGGACTATTGCCCCGACTTACAATGACTCACCTAGGGTCAACTTCACTAGGATAGTCTAATAACCCAAGGGCCCCATAACTGTGGGGACTTTAACCCTTGACCAATAGGAGGGTTACCCACAATGACTTGACATGAATTTCTCATTATAGAAACTTCTCGGAATAAAAATCGAGGTATGACATGACTCAAATACATTACAGTACATCTCGAAATGAACATCGGGTTACAATAGATAATAAATATAAGTGAATACATTCTGAAGTTACAATTACATCAACACTCCCTCTTAACTAGGAAGGTATTCTCTCGACACAATTTATTAGCACAAGTCTTCTTCTCTATATCATCTGGGTCATCGTCAGGTATTCGTCATCGTCAAAGTAATCTTTATCTTCAAGTCATGTTTATCTGTAAGTCATCTTCATTTTCAAGTCATCTTCATCTGGATCTGGATCATCACTCGATTTGGATCATCATCACTGAATCTAGATCATCACTGGATCTGGATCATCATCACTGGATCTAGATCATCACTCGATCTGGATCATCACTGGACATCATCACTAGATCTAGATCATCTCTCAATCTGGATCAACATCACTGGACTAGATCTGGATCATCACTGCTGGATCTTCATCACTGGATCTCGATCATCAATTGATCTGGATCATCACTGGTGCTATCTCATGATTCTTCTCGTCACAGGAAGTTCTATAGAGCCAGCCCTTTTTCATGATGGTTGTAGGCCTACCCATCATGTAGGTCTTCACCCAACACTTACATCTGATCTACTTGTCAGAAAGGCACATCCATCCAGACATGAACACATCCTATCACAGTGATGGAAGAATCCCATCCAGATAGGAACACATCCTATCACAGTGATGAGATATTTCAGCACTTACATATGACCTACTCATCAGAAGGGCACATCCATCCAGACAAGAACACATCCTATCACAGTGATGGAAGACTCCCATCCAGACAGGAACACATCCTATCACAGTGATGAGAGATTTCAACACTTACATTTGACCTGATCGTCAGAAGGGCACATCCATCTAGATAGGAACACATGCTATCACAGTGATGGAAGACTCCCATCCAGACAAGAACACATCCTATCACAGTGATGAGAGATTTCAGCACTTACATCTAAGCACATGGGAACACATCCCTCAGTCGCTCCAGAAAGGCTCTGCACTTACATCCATCCAGACAGGAACACATCCTATCACAGTGATGGAAGGGCTTGCACTCACATCTAATCCTACAAGAACACATCCCAGCAGTCATATCAGAATGGCCCCTAGTCCTCGACTGAGCTACCTGGTAACTGACCAGGCGCCTCCATTCTCCTAGAGAATGGCAGTTTCCCTTAAATCTGACTTGCTCGTCGGAATGGCCAACACTCACATCTGACATGGAAGGAACTCAATCCTTTAGCCATGAAAAAATGGTTCATCCCTTACATCTGATCAAGTGGGAACACATCCCTCTATCACATCAGAATGGCTACTCAGTCCTACACTGAGTGATCCTGGTAACTGACCAGGTGCCTCCATTCCTAGAATGGCAATTGCCCTTACATCTGTCCTGCTCGACAGAATGGCCAGCACTCATATCTGAAATGGAAGGAACCAACCCTCTCACCATGACAAAATGGCTCAGCCCTTACATCTAACCATGGAAGGAACCAATCCTCTCACCATGTCAGAATGGCTATGGGTCTCATCACTTTCTCTTGGAGGAAACCTCGATCTGGAGAACACCAAGCTTCTCCCTGAAGTAATCGAACTTCAGCCTAACCAATGGCTTCATCAATACATCAACTATATATTCCTCCATCGCAATATACTAGAGCTTCACTGCTCCTCTTTGCACCATATCCCTGATATAGTTGTACTTGATCTCGATATGCTTCGACTTTTCATGGAACACTGGATTCTCTGACAACTTCACGCAACTCTAGTTGTCACAATGTATACAAGTAGCATCCAACTGGAGATCAAATATATCAGACAGTAGCTTCCACAGCCATACTGCCTCACAACTAGCTGAACAAGCTGCGACATACTCTGCTTCAGCTGTACTCAGTGCCACACAGGATTGCTTCCTGCTAAACCAAGAGATCACACCTGATCCCATACTGAAGAAACATCCTGAAGTACTCTTCCTGTCGATGGCACTGCCTGCCCAATCTGAATCAACATAGCCCTCTAGGTTAATCTTTTGATTCACATCGTACTTGATCCCATAATCAATTGTACCCTTCAGGTACCTCAGAATATGCTTTGCAGCAGTCAAGTGAACACTTCTCGGATCTGTCAAGTGCTGGCTCAAGGTGTTCACAGGAAAGCAAATGTCTGGTCTCGTGTTCATCAGGTACATCAATGACCCAATCATCTGACGATACATCGTAGCATCAACCGACTCTGGTGAAGCATCACTCAATAGCTTCAAGTTCGATGACATAGGTGTGGCCATAGCTTTGCAGTCCATCATCCCAAACCTCTTCAGGATCTCTACTGCATACTTCCCTTGTCAAAGGAATATTCCATCTGTACTCTGCCACACCTCCATACCTAGAAAATAATGCATCGACACATAATAGGAGCATCACTAGTCTTCTGCCTTGAAGAAAAGGTTGGAATCCACTTTACTCTCAGTAAAGCCTAGAATCATCAATAAACTGCCCATCCTGTCGTACCATGTCGAACCTCAATATATTCCATAGTCACTCCCTCTGAAGCGAAGCATCATACTCCCTCTGTCTTCTGTGCTCTATGCACTGAAAACATTCTGTACCGAAGTGACAAGTAGCTTCCTATGCTACTAATATTCTATGTGACCATCTAGTGTATAGACTTGCATCTTCAACCTTGTAGCGAAGGTTAAGATCTTCATCATGCTCATCATGTATGTGTTATTCCATGGGTGTCTTCTGAATTCGTACAATGCCTTCTTTCATTTGCACACATGATTATGCATGTCATGTGACTTCACTTCCAGTGGCTGCAAATGTCTCTTCGTAGTCTATGCCTTCTTTTCATGAGAATCCTCGTGCTACGAGTCTTGCTTTGTATCATATGATGTTTCTATCTACTGTGTGATGGAACTACGAACTTCTCTTCAGGTCTCAATACTGCATCCTAGACATCATTCTTCTTGAACTGGTCTTCTTGGTTACTTCTTCATAGTTGGAATATTCTGCATTAATGATGTCGCTGCATTCATCATATTATTCTTCATCTTGAACTGTCGTCACTTGTTCTTCGGAACAAGTCTTCATTCTTATTTTCTTGTAGGCGATTATGTATGCGGTCTTTCCTACAAGTCAAATGCATTTGTATGGTTAGAAACATTTCATAAGGAATATTCATATTGGAAAATTCTTATGCATAAATATATAATCATGCAACTACTTTAGCCAATACAACGTTCATCCATATCTCACTGAAACTTTCTAGATGCCTTCCATCTCTACTAGGACAACATTGAGATTGTGCACTAATCCAATATGTCAGCAAAGAGGTTTCATTCTAGATAAGTAGCAATGGAGAGTTGTATAGCACCATGAGCTACTTACCCATCACATGCATATTAGTAGTATACTATCATTAATGCAAACATCCTATCATGCATAATACATCAATTGAATATAACAAATGCATAACAAAACAATATCATGAAATGACAATTGAATACTTATCTTTATTTGTTTCGTGGGTAGACTCCTTCTTGAGCCTTCAACTTCATCGTATTCTTCATTCATAATAGCATCGTTTCTTATCCAAATGCTAGGGTGGATAAGAAGTTATTCAAGAGTTGATATCTTTATATTCCTCATCGATTGAGGGATCTTCTTTGGATAGTGAGAGATTGATCTTCAATTGCTTCCATCTTCTCTTCTCTTCTTATGAGTCGAGCTTCTTCTTCTTCTTCCCAGAGTCTACTGAAAGTAATCACTTCCTTCTAGAACACATTCCTTGAATGAATGAATTCCACGATCCTGGGAGGTCATTCAAGGTGGCCATCACCACTTCTGCATTCTTCACTTTTTCTTTTATCGCTTCAAGTTGTTCTTTGATTTGAGAGACCCTTATGACTACATGGTCTCTGCATTATGGATCTTCACATTCTTCAACTGGTTTCTTAAGGTCATATTCTGATTTCTGTTCTTCCCTTCAAATAGCTTGGTCAAGGAATCAAAACATCATTGGTGTCTTTAGGGAGACACTTGTAATACAAGTTGATTCATGACTGAATCAGCAATGATCTTCTTGGCCTTGACCAAGTTCTTCTTGAGTAAGGCTTTGAGCCTCATCTCCCTCTGGAACTAGAACCTCTATACTCATGTAGGTGTCCAATCCATTTTCTTCAGAGAGATCAAATACTTCTATTCTTGGAATTTGTGAACTTCACCAAGATTATCATCAAGCTGATGTGATAGATCACTTTTGAAATGAGAACCTCAAATGAAAATAGCAAAGGATTATATCTTACCGATTTGAGGTGTCCGTCTTGGTTCCGGAGCTGGCTGATCTAAGGTTTGCCACAGAAACCCTAATTTTCAAAACTTGGAATCTTCCAGATATGATTGGATATATAGATAGATCTCTTCAAATGGATCTGTCCAATGTACTCCTTTTCTGAAAACAGTGGAGGGAAGCTCCCGGAACAGGAAGCCCTAGATTTCCAATTTCTTCTACAGAAATTCTTGTTACTGTTTCTATGATATCTCCGAAATTACTGATCCTACATGTCTGAAATTTCTCATTGGGGTAACCTAATCTGTCCCTGATCTAAAACCACAGGTTTCATCATAATTGGTTTTACCATTTGGGATTTATTATCCTTTTCCCAAGGTGACCTGTTACAGGACTGTTCAGAACAGCGAAGTTGTACAGCATGCCAGGTGTCACTGGTTCATCTTCTAATTCTGATATTTGGACCACCGAAATTATAGTCCATGCCCTTTCTGGAATATCTTCAAGAATTACATTTGGACCTCTGTAGCCCAACATATTGCAATTCTCCCCAGATGTCTTGTTTAGGGATAAATTCTGGAAGATGCTGCAACCCTAACTTTGAGGGATCATATATCCCAGAATATAACGAATATGAGGCTTATTTTGGGACACATTGTTCATAATGATTTTATATTAGGTCCCTGAAATTTTTAGCTTCTGAGACTTCGCCAACCTCGGAATATAGCGACTGTACCAAAACTTATCAGTTTTAGTATTTAGGGTTTTTCCTAGCTCAGGGTCAAACTAGGGTTTGACTTTCCCGAAGTTGTACCCAACCAAATTTCTTGATCTATGTCTCTAAAATTTGGTTTTGATGAGGAGAAAAATACTATGCTGGTCTCACTCAAAAATTCCTCTTCTATAGAAATCCCTAATTTCCACATCGAAAACTAAAAATGCTCGGAATCAAATTCCGCTTCGACAGAAAGATGTGCCCTTCAGTGGAGAGTCAACCTAGCATATTTTTGCTGATGGATTGTGGAGAGAGACCCAAAAATTAAGAATCCCTAGCTTCTTTAGCTGCACAATGTCTTCTTCTCGGGTTAGCTCTGATCCCATGTTAGTTTTACGTCATATAATCTAGCATTATGATCTTAGGATCTTTTTACTAAGAGAATAACAAGCACAGCAATAAAACATAAGCACATCACAAGAGACAAGAGAAAAGAGACACAAAGAGTTTTCCTTGGGGAAACCATAAAGGAGAAAACCCCGCAACTACCTCAGAGATAGAATCAGCACCAAAATAGTAAAATCCCCAAAACAGTAAGATGCACTCCCGACAGCAGTAGTCTTCTTCTTGTCTAGTCCCAGTGTATTTCCTTCCTCACTAATGCACCACACTTGAGTGAGTGAGTGATATGTTGCAAGTGATAAATAGAGAGGCTCTCACTCTATATTTATATTCTTTCTTTCACTTGAAGTGCACTCCAACATGTCGGCCTCACTTAACAATTACTTACTAGAGCCGACATCTCTAGGAGTGTCCAATAACCCTAGTGCCCCACCACTTGTGGGGACTTTGCCTCCTCCGACCAATAGGAGGGTAACACAATGGTGGGGAAAATTTTCCTGACTTACAATGACTCACCTAGGGTCGACTTCACTATGATAGTCTAATAACCCAAGGGCCCCATAACTATGGGGACTTTAACCCTTGACCCATAGGAGGGTTACCCACAATGACTTGACATGAATTTCTCATTATAGAAACTTCCCGGAATAAACATCGGGGTATGACATGACTCAAATACATTACAGTGCATCCCGGAATGAACATCGGGTTACAATAGATAATAAATATAAGTGAATACATTCCGAAGTTACAATTACATCAATAGCTAGCTCCACCCCTCTCCCATCTGAGCATTCACTCAGAATGGCCACTTCTAGTGATGGACACCACATACTGCGACCATGGAGATAAATACCACATTCGGAGGCCTTGGTGAGACACCCCTCTGGTTGGAAACCCTAGGTAATCCTTCCATGGGGGATTTGTGTTTTTCTAGGACAACATCATCCTCACTAGCCTCAGAAGGTCATTCTAATGTGATTAACATCCTTCTATCGTCCTCACTGGTGCTGAAGGACTCTTCTAATGTGATGAACATCTCTACCCTAATGGCTGGAATAGTTGCAACGCAATGGTCTAGAAACGATTTAAGTCCCCCACCGCACCCAACAACTGACAGGATGGAATGAACCACATGCACCTTAAGAAGATAGGTCATTGCAATCCTGGTAGCAGGGTCCTCTAGTTTCCATCGGAACAACACTCTGTCATCCTTGTTCTTCATCAATATTTTTTCAATTTGTGTCTCTCACAAAGACCAGATGGTGGCGTTATAATGAGATGGATGAATGAGCTTGGTAAGGGTCTGTCAAACCCTCTCACACACCATCATCAAGTGTTATGATGACACAAAAATAATCACGTGGGCCTTTGCTTGTATTTCTTATGTGGAAACGCTAACTGCGTTGCCTCCCTTATCGCGATCCAATGCCCTCGTTTGCAGAAATGACCTTCAGCTTTGCTCATAATCATCCTTAGGAGATCTCATTATAGGTGGAATTGACATCTGTCACTTCGTTGCTCCATCGATCTTCCTAGAATTTTAGTGCCTTGCTTCCTTTCGGTACGACGTGTGCAGTCGATCGCATCCTCTGCCAACTAATCATTTTGGTGCTTGTCCTCACTACACGTGTCGGATATCGAATCTTGAAGGCTCAGGATATGGTTTGCGCCACCGATACCTCCTATCTCATCCTTTATTTAGTATTCTTTATCTTCCTTCCTTCCTTTCTGGCTAGGTGTCCCCTACCCTACAAGTTCGCAATCCTAGCCGGAAGGGTCGTTATCCCTCCTACCCTTCTAGCACATGTCTCTATCATGATGCATATCAAAGTTGTCGATTTATCACCTTGTTGGATCCCCACCATTAGAGGTGAATGGCCCTACGCGGTTTTGCATTGCCTCCTTCCATTCTCCATCACTCACCTTCTCGTTGTGACCTTAATCTAGCTCGTCGATCGGATCCTTGTGCGATCTCCACCATCCAAACATGTGGGGTATTCCTCCATTTCATGGCCTTCTTTTGCTTTATCCATTGTGCTTATTTGGGCGACAAAAAGGCTCTCAGCTGTAGATCTGGTCCACCCCAATTGTGATCGTTGGGAAAATAGGATGAGCCATGGATTTTGCATGCCCTAGTAGTTTAGTTCTTTGCATGCCTCTTTCGTCATAAAATCATTGATATCTGCTGCTATACGCGGCTCGTCCCGATGGTGACCCATCTCGAATTCACCAAGCCTGGATATCTTCAGCCTATACCCCTTCCTGTCAGCTCATTATTACAGGAGCCTATCCAAAATTTAGCACGAGTGCTAACACCACCTATCCAACCTTCCTCACTACCTTGTAAGAACCATAGAAGCCAGGTTTTAGCTTTTCCTCCCCTTTTTCTTTAGCGAATATTTCCTGTAAGGTTGTATTGGTAAATATACTAGATCTCCTACCTAAAAACTGTGTTCAATCCTGTGTCGATCTACATATAGCTTCTGTTTATTATGAGCTACTTGTAGATTATCTTTTAGGACCTTAAGAATATCTTGACTGTCATGTACCCAATATTTTTCCTTTGGTGCTCTGTTGTCTCCAAAATCTAAGTCTGCAAAGTTCAGTGCCTCATAGCCATATAGCACCTTGAAAGGTGCCATCTTAGTAGACATATGGTGGGTAGTATTGAAGCAGTATTCCCCTAGGTGTATCCATTTAATCCTTGTCCTCTGTTGTACTTATACATAGTTTCTCAGATACCCCTCAATCCATTTGTTGATAATATTTGTCTTCCCGTCGCTCTGAGGATGATAGCTTGTGCTCATAGCAAGTTTTGTCCCCACTAAGTTGAACAACTCTTGCCAGAAAGAACTGGTGAATTTACCGTCACGATCATTGACAATGGTATTGGGTAACCCATGGAGTCTGAAAACCTCTTTGAAAAATAAGTCGACTACCTGTGATTCTGAATAGACGAAAGAAATAGAAAAGAAGTGGGAAAATTTGGTCAACTGATCTACTACCACATTAAAGCAATCTCGTCCCTGTACCTTGGGTAAACTTGTAATGAAACCCATCGAGATTCTTTCCAATTTCTACTCTAGTATCGGTAATGGCTGAAGTAACCCTGTCGGGTGAGTGTGTTTGATTTTATTCTGCTGGAAAATACCGCATTCCCGAACATGTTGTATTACATCCTCCTTGAGGCCATTGCATGAAAACCTCTCTCTGATCTGTTTGTATGTTTTCAATAACCCTTGATGCCTTGATAATGGTTAATCATGCGATGCTAGTATAATATTTCTCTTTAAAGGTCAATCTGGGATGAGGTATATTCTACTTTTGTAATAGACAATGTCGTCAATTACCCTATACCTATCATCCTGTATCTATCCATCTAATAATTCACAAGCAAATTTGTTTTTGGAATATTCTACCAAGAGGAGAGACCTCCAATTCATAGATATACTCATGAGCGATAATGAGGCTGGTATTCTAGATAAAGCATCAACTACAACATTTTTCTTTCCTTAACATATTCTATTTAAAATTCATATACATGTACCTTGCTGACCCATTTATGTTGATGCTCATTGATTTCTTTCTACTCCAAGAAGTATTTGAGGTTGTAGTGATATGTCTTGATTTTAAAACTGCTTCCCACCAAATATTGTCTGAATTTTTTTAAGGCATGTAGGATGTATAGCATCTTCTTATCATATATAGAATAGTGGCATTCATAGTATTTAAGTTTCGAACTTTTGAATGCAATAAGGACATGGTTTTGCGTCAATAACGCCCCCAGTCCCTCTCCCGAAGCATCACACTCAAATATGAACGACTATGAGAAATCTAGTAGTGCCAAAACTGGACAAGAACTCAAGATTGTTTTCATTTTCTCAAAGGTTTGAGGTTCCACTTCTTTCCATGTGAATTCCCCTTTCTTTGTAAGATCGGTGAGTGGTGCAGCAAATTGAGAGAACCCTTTTATGTATCTCATGTAATATGTGCAAAGGACTAAGAATCCCTTCAGTTTTGTTACTGTCTTCAGTGTAGGCCAATCTAATATAGCTCTAATATTTTCCATGTGAACATGTACCCCCTCTACGTTGATTATATGCCCTAGATACAACATCTCTTTCATACTAAACTCACACTTAGACATTTTTGCGTAAAGAGACTGTTCTTTTAGAATTTATAGTACCTCATCCAAGTATTTCAAATGCTCCTCCCAATTTTTACCGTAAATCAAAATATCATCAAAGAATACCAGTAAATACTTCCGTAGCTGAGCCTTGAAGGTGTAATTCATGCAGGATTGAAAATTTGCTGGGGCGTTGGCAAGTCCAACAGGAATGACTAGGAACTCATATTGACCATAGTGGCAATGAAAGGATTTCTTTGAAATGTCCTGATCTGCTACTTGGATCTGATCGTACCCTGATCGAAGATCAATTTTTGAAAAGTAATTTTCCCCCTGTAACTCATCCATGAATTCATTAATCCCGCATATGGGATAATTTTTTATGGTCTTCTTTCTGAGTGCTCTATAATCAATACACATCCGTAAGGTGCCATATTTGTTTTTAACCAAAACCACAGATGATTCAAATGGATTAGAACTCGGCTGAATATATCCTAGTTCCAGTAATTTCTTGATCCTTTTCTTGATCTCATCCTTGTACCTTTTGGGATGTATGTACAGAGTGGTGATGATAGCTTGTGTCCCCTCCTATAACTCAATAATGTGCTCAAATCCCCTATCTGGTGGTCGGCATGCTGGAATATCTCTAAATACCCTCTCATGTTTCTGTATTAGTGCCTGAATATCTGCTGGATCTTGGGTGTTGTTATCGATAGGTTTTCTAAAAGTGACAAGGCACTCAGCCGGCCATTCTATGTCTCCCTATCTGAGTACGACCTCCATTCTTTGTGATGATACTGGTTTGAGGGGATAAATGTTCATGCCCCTCAAGACTACCCATTTTATGTCCTATCCCTGGAATTCCATTTCCATTTCCCTGTAATCCGTAGTATATTTTTCCATTGAGTAGAGCCATTGAACCCCTAACACTACATTTGTATCAGCTACATTCACCACATAAAATGAGTCAGTCATATTGCAGTTCCCTAATGTGACATTCAGTTTGGGAATCCAATGGTTGCACTCCATCTTATTATTACCTACTACCACTACGGTGAATCCCTCAAATTTCTTTGTTTGAATACTCTGCTTTGCCACCCATGCCGCATCATTGAAGTTGTGGGTTGCTCCCCCATCAATTAAAACACCTACCCTGTGGCCCTGTACTACTCCCCTTACCCTGAAATTATGAAACCTAGGTACTCTGGATAATGTAACAATAACTCCTCCCGATGTTTCCCCTAAAGTGACTCCTCCTCTACTGCCATCAATTCCTCAATTGTTTCCTATTCGGATTCCCCCCCTTCAATATCAGAGTATACTTCTATATAGTGGGCCTTTTCCTTCCCTGTGCACCTGTGGCATGGAACCCATGGTTCATGACAAGTAAAACACAATTTTTTCCTTCTCAAATCTTTCCTCGTGTCATCGTCCAACCAAGTTTTCTTTGGTCATTCTTGTTGAATTTTTTTTTGTCTTTGTGTTTTATTGGGAAGTTTGTTTTAAGTGGAAACCTGTTCTTAGGAACTGAGTCTTGTAGCTCTCTGGTTCTATTGACCACATCCTGTAGAGTGTATTCTTTGTAGTCTTTCATCCACCCTCATAAAGGTTCTGTTAAAGCCTTCGAAAATAACATAATCAACCTGCTCTCGGACACATCTGTTACCATAACAACTATTCTCTAAAACTATGATTGAAGACCTCGACAATACCTGTCTATTTGACTTGAGATAAATCTCTAAAGTGTATATCCAGGTCCCTTTTGCCAAACTGCTCCATGAGCCTCTATGTGAAGTCACTGTAGGAACCAATGGTGTTATGACCCAATGTCACTAGCCCATGGTACCACCACTCATGAGCCTCTCTGTCCAGATGTAAGGTATCCAATTTATTGGTATATGTCTCCATCATAGGGTTGAGTTGGAAGTAAGTATCCAACGTTTGGACCCATATTCTCATTGAACCTATGCGAGTCCCATCAAATTTAGGGATGGTCAATCTGCCCAAGGTTTTCTGCAATTCATAATTTTGGGTAAACCCTCTATTAAAATTATGTGGTTGGCTCCTGCTTTTCATATTATAGAAATATGAAAATGACATTACTACATGGAACTCATCTCTCAAATCCCTGTGCTCTTGTAAGTAAGCTCCAAATGGTTCACTAGGTTTGCTGGCATGATTGGTCATGCTACTGCATTCTCCAGGAAGTGAGGCATAGTAGGTCTGCTGGAAGGTTTTATATATATATGAGGTGTGTTTTGCATATTAGTGTATGCATGTTTCCCGCTACCATGGGTAGATCCTATATCTACTGGTGAAAGAGTTATACTGCTATGACCTGGTTCTGTCTTGAGAGCTAATCTATTTATTGTATGCAATACTTCCTTCTTCCCTTTATCTAGTTCATTCAATGCACTTACCATGCTGCAAAATTCCAACATGTCTTCCTCTTCTCCTGTTCCTTTCCTCTGTCAAGGTGTATAACTATTGGGTCCATGCCTAAATTGGTATCCTCTAACTGAATATCTTCAAATTCCTTTTCCTTAGTGTACCTACTCTTCCTTCTCTTATAGGTTACAAAAGTATAATCTTCTGGATTCATTTACTTTTCATGTTCAAGCCCACAACTAGCAAGGAACATGCTCTGGTACCACTGTAATATTCCAAACTGATATTCTACGGCTCTTTGCTACTAAGTTGTTGTTCATATACTCAATGATGTACAAAAAGATGAATAAAAAGTGCATGTGAAATTTCCATACCAAATGGCCCTAAAATATAGCTAATCTAGAGAGATTATAGGGTAAAGTTTTTCAGTAAGCAGATGTACACTTACCACTGATAAATAAGTTGATAGTACTCTAGAGATATGTTGCATGCAAGGTGTGCCAGAATATAGTGCTTCTTTCCTCAGTTTGACACCCAGCTACATGTGTGGCCTCTTCAGGAAGATAATGATGTTTTTGGAGGAGGAGGTACCCGATATTGCTGAAACTTTGTTGAGATTTTCTTCACCTGTCGAAGACCATGGTGATCGCATGCAGAATTATTTCCCTCCCTGAAGCACCTAGCGAATTTTTTTTCTCTGAGAGGGTGACATCTCCTCTTCCCCTTGAATCTGTAGTTGGAAGCCCTGGATATGCTGGCAATGAGCTGATAATCACCCAGTATGATGTGCTAAGCCTGCTGAGGAAAATGGTGATGACATGCGGAGGAAAAATCGGGCTTAAGGGTCGCAACGAATCCTTCTAGGGTTTTCTAGCTATTCCCCAGCTACAAAATGTGAACCTGCAAATAGATGTTCTATGGGTGTTGGATCATTGAATACGGAAGAATACATTGAATTTTGATAGTAGACATGGATGGCCTACCCTAAAATATATTAGGGTAGATAGATTTCACTATCAAAACCCTTGTTAGCTGAAGACACCGTCTTCAACCCCAACTGCTACTACTGCTCAGAAACCCGAAACCAACAATAATAATCATAGATGTCCTCTTTGGTCCAATGACCCTTATTAAATAGAATAGCATGTACTTTTAGGGTTTTCATGTCACTTTTAGGGTTATGCATCACTTTTTCATGCATGCAATTCTAATTTTATGTTGAGTTTAAGCTTAAAGAAATAATGCTTTCTTTATCAAACTGATGACTTTAATACTAAATGAGTTCCATGTTCTGTTCTAAGTATCAAATGTCCTCAACCAATTCCCTTTTATGCAGTACCTGCTAGAACCTATGGGAATTAAGTAGGTTAGTGGGTGTTTTGGTGCTTAATTGGAAGAGGAAATTGCATTCCACCAAAAAATGCATCGTACTGAGGCGATTTATCCTAGCCCTCTTTTCTTGATGATCTGTGGAGAGAAGACCTTGAACTAGGAGGCCCTAGTTTTGGTTGTTGCACAGTCCCTTCTTTCAGAGAGGCTCTGATACCATGTTAGTTTTTATTAGAACTTGTTAGCTTAGTTAGGATCTTTATCTGAAAGAATAACAAGTACAACAATATGCATAAGATAGAACAGATACACAAGACACAAAGATTTTCACCAGGGAAACCATAAAGGAGAAAACCCTGCAAACTTCCTCGAAATAGTACAGTCACAAAGAATGTGTCATAAGATGATCAATCCCAGTAATACGAAGTCTCCAATAATGATCTATCTCTCTTCCTTGTCTTTCTCTCTCTCTCTCTCATGTAAAATTGAGTGAGTGTGAGGTGTCTATAAATGAGGGAGGAAGCCTCCCTATTTATACTAATTAAGTGGTTGACCTATGGGTGTGTGCAAGAAGTTGAGGGACCTTTTAGATGCAATCTTACTTTTTAGGAACTGGCTCACGTTACATAGAAAAGGAACGCGCTCCTCTTCCATAGCACTTGAAATAGTAAATCCGAGCCTGACATGTCAGCAGACATGTAGGCCAGGTAACAATAACGTGCACGTGTTATAGAACTACAAAACACGCACGCGTTTTGTAATTCTATAACGCGTGCGCATTTTGTAAATCTATAAACAAATAAAAAAATGCACAGGCCCGACCCGAGAGTTGTTTTCACCAAACAGGATCGTGATTACGACGATGTGCCCGTGCCCTAGGAGCTTGGAAGAGTGCCCATTCCTCGATTTGAAGACAGATCCTCCGGTGAATCGTCATATTAACAGGTAATTCATTCACCCATAGATTTTTTTTTTCAATTAGATACTTAAATTACCATTTTTTATTTGTAAATGCAATAAAAACCATAAAAAAATAAACAACCATCTCATAGCCAAAACACCAACCAACCAAAGATGATGATATGCTAGTGCCTTTCCCAAGACTAAACACATAAATTGATCACATACAATTGACACAAATGTTTCTAGGCAATGCCATTGGAAAAAACCCTATTGACATGCATTATGTAGGAAGACTAAACTTTGTATTTTCTCTTTCCCTCATAAAAAACAATTTAGATGCTATTCTATATCTAATCAAATGAAACTCTCTAGTACATAAAAAAAAATAGAATAGTCAATAACCCAAACAATTACATGACCAAAAGAGCCTACCCTTTAAGAGAAATTCACCAACAAACCAAATATTGCCTAAAAATCTACATCATATGCCATACATATGAATTAAGGCCTTTAAAATTACAAGCAAGCCAAAATTCCTAGAGATTGTGAAAACCATAACCATTAGAAAAAAAAACCACTCTCACTAGAATCTAGGAAGCATAAACAAACATCTTTTCAATATGACTGGAAGCATAAACAAGCATCTTTTCAAAAAGTGATGAAAGAACTCGTACTCGCTATAGAACCATGGACAATTTCATAATGGAGAGATGACTCACTATTCAGAATGCATGCCCCAATATCCTCATACACTACACGATTACATCCTGAAAGACAAGTAGAAAATGAACACTCAAAATTCTCTACAAAGTCATCAATCTTAGCTGATGAACCCCGCATGTACATAACATGACCTACATGATACATATCAAGTAATCATCAAGGATCATCATAATACACATCATATGCTCTACATATATACACATAGGAGACCATCATAAGCTTGAAATTGTACTCATACAATGCCCATTGACACATATAATCAGGGTTTTCTCCTGTCGAACTCTGGACTATACTAGCTCTGGAATATCCATCATCATGCTCTAAGAAAGATTGTCCTTGATCAAGCAACATCATCATAGCCTCCAAGGCATGTCCCAAACAATGAACAATTCCTCCTTTCCTGCCAAAATCCAAACCTTAAACAAAAGACAAACCTCTCAACAAAATTCAAATCATCTTTCTAAGTTAGCGCAACCATCTTTCTAAGCCAGAACAAGTTATATCCAATTCTTACTTACTCATTAACTGAATGTAGTCACAAGTTGAACGAAACTTATGTTTTAATTGTGAAATGTTTAATCTTAAGTTTAAATAAATATATGTAAGTGAATTTGTCATTAAATTGCTAACTTGAGTTTGATTTAATACATTTTCAATTTTGAAGAGACGTCATTATATGCCATGTATATGTTTCTAATGATTTGCTTATTGATGTTTTTTTTGCAGTTGCTGCAATGGATCCGAATGCCGCGATTCTGATCGATCTTGCCCGCTTAAGGGGCATCAGTGCTTCTTTTCATGGCGGCGATGAGATTTGCCGCTCGTTTGCATCCACCATGGATGCTATTGTTGACACTATTTCGCAGTCAACTAATATACTATATGATATCACATCATATAGAGAGAGGAAAAGAAGAGAACAAGAGGATGGATTGGATTATGTGGCAATAAGAAGGTTAAAAATAACAAAGGAGCACATTTTTGCATTATTCAGGGATCCTCGGACTGGAGAAATCCCAAATGCAAACCGGCCACATATATCCATTGAGTGGTGCACATTCCAACCATTTATCGATAACTGGATGGATAGATGGTATATGGTCTTTGATTTTCCACTGCATAACAATAGGGAAATGCCCCAGTATTTCCTTTGAAAGATGTATGTGGAGTTCGTGTTGCATAAACATGTGAACTATTTTTCTTAATTGGAGTTTCAGGGGATCGGGGGGATGCCCCAAAACCGACCCAATGCGAGGGTCCAAGACCCTAATCGCCCTATCCCTGCACCTCACGCGCCATTGCATGGGCCAGATGTCCCACCTATAACTCGCATAGTTGCTAAGACATGGGATGCTTTTTTGACACTGGCACGAGTGGTCCTTCACCATGGCACTACTCTTCAGCAGATGGGTGGGGATGCAGGACCTAGTGGTCACTATGCAGGGCCATCGCCTTCTTCGGGGCCATCCACTGGTGCACCACCACGTACTGATACAGGACCATCCACCAGTGCACCACCATCGGCACATCCCCAAGAGAGTTCTGATCCTCATGTGTGCACATCATGTGGTCGTCCCTGCTATGGTCTTTCCACAGATGTTGCATTCAGTGGTTTTTTGAGTGACTAATGTAGATCTGGTTAATTTTAATAAATTCTTCATTTAGTTTCCTCTTTGTACACATATATATAGTTTGAGCTAATATATTAATTTCGTGAACTTGCAGTTGTTGCGTTTTGACGCCAAAGACCCCCCAGACTTTGGATTGGGGCATGGCATTGCAGTGACCGATCCCTTTGTTGGTGGAGGGATCCATGATGGTACAGGCCCATCTGTTTCTCCTGAGGTAAACATTCTAAAATTTCAATTTTTCAATTATGCTTGTCAATAATTTGTTAATTTCCACATAATTTACATGTTAGTTCACTAATTCTATCTATGGTCTAATATTTACAATTATTAAACTTGCAGATCCCAGATCCCTCACTGGGTGGAGAGATCCACGAGACACATCATGGTACCCAGGTAAACATTTTAATATGGTAAACAATTACAGTTTTCATTTTTTAAATACATGTACATGTGTTTATTGAATTATGCATACATCTAACTACATGAACACTTGCTGATTATAGGAACCGACCCAAACATCTGGGCCATTTCCTGCAGATGCATCTCCTCCTAGGCCTTCCATGGACAAGGGTCGTGTGTACATGAGGCGGTCCACTCCAAAAAAGACTTGAGCTGCCCACGGCCATGGAGTTACTGAGCCCATGGTAATGTATATCCTTCGATGATATTTGTTGCTTAACTTGAAATCCGGTGCATAAGTTGTTTTTGTTAATTTTGATTTGCATGTTTACTACATCAGGAGCCGAAGTTAACGGAAGAAAGTATAACATCGATGGTTGATGCAACAGTTGATGCTGCTTCATCAATGGCAGCTAGTCACACCGAGGTATACCTAACTATTTCAACGTGATCTTGACATAGTTTATTATTGTTGTCTATTTTTTATTCATTCATGTCTAACTATTTCAACATTTGGTGATTGTAGGCCCCAGCAGCAGGAGTAGTTCCTGCACCCCCTGTTTCGACCACAGTTGAGGCACCAGTAGCAGGAGCAGTTCCTGCCCCCCTTGGTTCTACCACGGTTGAGACCATGGTAATGTATATCCTTCGATGATATTTGAACTCGTTAAGTTGATATAGACATATAGTTTATTATTGTTGTTTAGCTAGACATAGTTTATTATTGTATTTTATTGTTTACTCATGCATGTCTAACTACTTCAACATTTGGTGATTGTAGCCACCAACAGAAGAAGTAGCTCCTGGACCCCCCGTTCCGACCATCATTGATGTTGAACCAACGGCTCCGTCTGTGACACAAGGAACTGAACTCCATCTATCACTGGATGTCATTGAGGTGAGATGTCTATTGATGACTAATTGTTTCATTCAATTTCCAACAAGATGTTGATAGGTTTTGAGTTAATTGAGTTATGGTATTGCAGAGTCCGACTCCACTAAGGAGGAGATTGGTGATAGGATGAACACCGACATGTCCAGAGGTGGGGGTGAGTGTTTGTTATAATTTTCTAATGTATTAGTACATAGTTTGTTCAATTTAATAATTGATGTTTAATTTGCAGGATCCATCGACGCACATTGATCCCAGAGATGAGCCTAGTGGATCAAAGTCGGGAAAGAACAAGAGGAAGCTTGACTTCTGATACATGCCTTATAGAATATATGTACATTTGCATACATGTGCAAGTGGCTTGGATAGTTTTGGATACATGTACTTTTGGATAGTTTTGGATATATATGTACTTTTGGATACATGTACTTTTGGATATATATCTACTTTTTGATACATGTACATTGACATTTCACTTATAAATGAATGATATATTTCACTTCGTATGAGTTCTTCGGTTTCCACATGTTGTTATGTCAATCTATTGTGTGGATTATCTATTATTTATGAATGCACTATGTCAAAGTTCTTGCACGTGTAATTAAATCAAACTAAGTGCAATACAATGTAATACAATGTTTCAATGAACTCACGACATGCACACTAATTGGATACATCTAATTAAATTTAGTGAGTTTGGATGATAAAATTACAAGTTAAGTGAATGTTGAAGTGTAATATAATAAAAATAAATTACAAGTCAAGTTATTTAATTAGATGTTAAATTACATCTAATTAAATTTAGTGAGTTTGGATGATAAAATTACAAGTTAAGTGAATGTTGAAGTGTAATATAATAAAAATAAATTACAAGTCAAGTTAATGTTTAAGTGTAATATAATAAAAATAAATTACAAGTTAAGTAAAGGTTTATGCAAGAGGTTTTTTCCCTGGATGTGCTATGTGTCTAGTTGCATTGGTGCACTATATAGAAGTTTGTATTTGTATTGTATATAGCGAGGCACACCAAAGACCAAAAGATTTGTGTACATTACCACACCTAGATAGAGGTAGTTGAACTATGAATGTTGACCTATACTGCTTATGGTATTCTCCAGAACCACATCAGTGTGCATGTTACAATATGGAACACTAAGACATATAGTAATATTTTAGTGTGTCGATGCATCAATAATAATTCAATAACTAGAATTTTGTATCAATAAGAGCATCAATGTGTTTAGTAAGTATAAGAGCATTGATCCATGTAATGGTGACAAAAGAAATGTTATGTTCTGGTTCAACGTTTAACATAACTCATTGGTTGAACAATATATAGCAGACTAGGAAAGCCTAATCAAACATTTGACATAACTCATTGGAGTGGAAATAGCCATGCATACATAGAAAAATATCAAATTACTAAATAAAAGATTCAACCAACAACATGAATTATACGAGGACTCTCATCCAATCACGTATTTAATTCTTCCCAGCACATGATTATCACATTTCAATGGAATACATGGAACTTTAATATAACATATAATGCTCATCATGTATCACAAAAGGATCAAACTTTGTATCTTGCCATCGTTCATCTTTGGACCTTTAGAGGATCGATATTTCCAACATAAGTTCGTGAGTACAAATTATAGATGTACATATATAGGAAAGTCCAACATAAAACATTAATAGAAAGGACAATGGACATAAATTTAACATATAAACAACTATAAATCACATATCAAATCTCAAATTCTTTGCAACGTTACAATAGTTAAGAAAATAACTTTCACAATGTAAATTGTTAGCCATGGGTGGCTAAATGGAAATAACAATGCTTCACCCAACTGTAGATTCTTCGAAGGTTTCTACTTTTCCGTTTGAAGACCACCCTTGAGTTGGGCAATGATAATCCGCTAGGGTTGATGGTAACTTGAGATATATATATTTTTAGCTATCGGTGACAAACATCCCAGGTCTAGTAATGAGGTGGGTCCACATTACAGATTATAGGCCCTAAATCAAACGGTATCTTCAAGACAACTATCTACTTCAGGCCAACCAATAGGCCCCAGACAACTATGTAATCAACATATTACATGTGTATATATCTCGAGCCAATCAACATGCCCATCTATTGGGATACTCAGACAAAATATATGCATTAATAACATGTAATACGTTACCCAGGCCAAATAATAGTCCCTCGTATTAATGAATTCATCAATTGACTATCCCAAGCCAACCAATTCAACACGCTTTCTACACATATCACATGTCATACAAATAAGGTGTTCCACCATGGTTAGAATGTAGGTCTTCCAAGGAATGCCAAACAATTAATATAACTAGGGCTAACAACTTATGATTTGCATTGAGGTGTACTCGGAAAAACCCTAGTTTAGGAAATGAATATACAATGAAGTCATTGGGCCATGAGGACACAAGGGAGAGGGCCACCTAGGGGTAATGGCATGCCAGGAGACCAACGGATTCGATGGTTCGTCGATCCGACCTCCAGTTGCCGAGTTATGTCAAGTTGCAGGTCGCATGAAAAGGTCGTTCAAGGACAATTGGTCAATCTTGGTCCGGGAGCAAAAAACCAAACAGAGCGACGAAAGTGCGTGCCATCAGCTCCTACAAGTGTGTATGGGAAATTCCAAAGTGGGTAGACCACCAACACTTTCTCGGTCTAGGGTTTTACAGATTTGACCCACCAATGCCAGATTTGCATTGAGGTGTACTGGGCAAAAAACTAGTTTAGGAAATGACTGTACAACGGATTCATTGGGCCACGAGGACACAAGTGAGAGGGCCACCTAGGGGTAATGGCATGCCAGGAGACCAACGGATTCGACGGTTTGTCGATCTGACCTCCGGTTGCCGAGTTATGTCAAGTTTCAAGTCACATGAAAAGGCCGTTCAAGGACAGTTGGTCAATCTTGGTCCGGGAGCAAAAAACCAAACGGAGCGACAAAAGTGCGTGCCGTTGGCTCCTGCAAGTGTGTATGGGAAATTCTGACGTGGGCATACCACCAAAACTTGCTCGGTCTAGGGTTTTGCAGATTTGACCCACCAATGTTAGATTTGCATTGAGGTGCACTGGGCAAAACCCTAGTTTAGGAAATGACTGTACAACAGAGTCATTGGGCCACGAGGACGCAAGGGAGAGGGCCACCTAGGGGTAATGGCATGCCAGGAGACCAACAGATTCGACGGTTCATCGATCCGACCTCCGGTTGCCGAGTTATGTCAAGTTCCAGGTCGCATGAAAAGGTCGTTCAAGGATAATTGGTCAATCTTGGTCCGGGAGCAAAAAACCAAACGGAGCGACGAAAGTGCATGTCGTCGGCTCCTGCAAGTGTGTATGGGAAATTTCGATGTGGGTAGACCACCAACACTTGCTCGGTCTAGGGTTTTGCAGAGTTGACCCACCAATGCCAGATTTGCATTGAGGTGCACTGGGCAAAACCCTAGTTTAGGAAATGACTGTACAACGAAGTCATTGGGCCATGAGGACATGAGGGAGAGGGCCACCTAGGGGTAATGGCATGCTAAGAGACCAACGGATTTGACGGTTCGTCGATCTGACCTCCGGTTGTCGAGTTATGTCAAGTTGCAGGTCGCATGAAAATGTCGTTCAAGGACAATTGGTCAATCTTGGTTCGGGAGCAAAAAAACAAACGGAGCGACAAAATTGCGTGCCGTCAGCTCCTGCAAGTGTGTATGGGAAATTCCAACATGGGTATACCACCAACACTTTCTTGGTCTAGGGTTTTGCAGAGTTGACCCACCAATTCCAGATTTGCATTGAGGTGCACTGGGCAAAACCCTAGTTTAGGAAATGACTGTACAACGGAGTCATTGGGCCACGAGGACATGAGGGAGAGGGCCACCTAGGGGTAATGACATGCCAGGAGACCAACAGAATTGACGGTTCATCGATCCAACCTCTGATTTCCAAGTTATGTCAAGTTGTAGGTCGCATGAAAAGGTCGTTCAAGGACAATTGGTCAATCTTGGTCCGGGAGAAAAAACCAAACGGAGCGACGAAAGTGCGTGTCGTTGGCTCCTGCAAGTGTGTATGGGAAATGCCGATGTGGGTAGACCACCAACACTTGCTCGGTCTATGGTTTTGCAGAGTAGACCCACCAATTCCAGAATTGCATTGAGGTGCACTGGGAAAAACCCTAGTTTAGGAAATGACTGTACAACGGAGTCATTGGGCCACGAGGACATGAGGGAGAGGGCCACCTAGGGGTAATGGCATGCCAGGAGACCAACGGATTCGACGGTTCATCAATTCGACCTCCGATTGCCGAGTTATGTCAAGTTGCAGGTCGCATGAAAAGGTCGTTCAAGGACAATTGATCAATCTTGGTCCGGGAGCAAAAAACCAAACGGAGCGACGAAAGTGCATGCCGTCGACTCCTACAAGTGTGTATGGGAAATGCCGACGTGGGTAGACCACCAACACTTGCTCGTTCTATGGTTTTGCAGAGTTGACCCACCAATGCCATATTTGCATTAAGGTGCACTGGGCAAAACCCTAGTTTAGGAAATGACTGTACAACGGAGTCATTGGGCCACAAGGACACGAGGGAGAGGGCCACCTAGGGGTAATGGTATGCCAGGAGACCAACGGATTCGACGGTTCGTCGATCCGACCTCTAGTTACCGATTTATGTCAAGTTGCAGGTTGCATGAAAAGGTCATTCAAGGACAATTGGGTTTACATACAAGCTAGGGCTTCTACAAACTAGTGCATAGCTTACAAACTAGGGTTTACTATACGAAACTAGCACTCTTACTACAATCTATGGTTTTGCATACAAGCTAGGGTTTACATACAAGTTAGGGCTTCTACAAACTAGGGTTTAATGGTTGCAATAGGTTCATAGTCACAAATTTAAACACAAACAAGGAGATCATTGAACACTTGTGCAACAATATAAGCTTCCTAAATCGAGCAACAACATGAGCTCAAGTAATCATTTACTTTTGCTAGTATCTCTTAACTAACTCAACATGACATACTTATCATTTACTTTGACCAGATAGTTTAGGACTAACAGTTGATTGTCCTAAGTTGATTGTACTACAGCAGCAAGAGTATATCAGTCCAATGTTAGGTGGTTTTAGGTCTCCAAAATAGGGGTACTAGAATAGTAGAAGGGCTAGGATGATAGGCCGAGATAGTAGGGAATATAATCTAGGCTTGGGACAAGGTTTAGGCTAGTAAATGGGGACTGTTCACCTAGTTGTTCACCTAGTTTCTAGTTTAAACCCTAGTTTGTGTTCTAAACCTTAGTTTTTAGGTTAAACCCTAGTTTACAGTTTAATCGTAGAAGCCCTAGTTTGTAGTATAAACCCTAATTTGTATTATAAACTCGTGTTTATAGTTTAAGCCCGAGATTGTGGAAAGCCTAGTCTGTAGGTTAAACCCTAGTTTCTACTCTAAACCATAGAAACCCTACAAACTAGTGCATAGCTTACAAACCAGGGTTTACTATACGAAACTAGCACTCTTACTACAGTCTAGGGTTTTGCATACAAGCTAGGGTTTACATACAAGCTAGGGCTTCTACAAACTAGTGCATAGCCTACAAACTAGGGTTTACTACACAAAACTAGGACTCTTACTACAAGCTATGGTTTTCATAGAAGTTAGGGTTTACTACAAGCTAGGGTTTACATACAAGCCAGGGCTTCTACAAACTAGTGCATAGCCTACAAACTAGGGTTTCTTATACGAAACTAGCACTCTTACTACAAGCTAGGTTTTACATACAAGCTAGGGTTTGCATACAAGCTAGGGCTCCTACAAACTAGTGCATAGCCTACAAACTAGGGTTTACTACACGAAACTAGCACTCTTACTACAAACTAATGATCTCAAAATGAAGACATACTAATGATCTTCAATCATTTTAGTGGTTAATGTATTCATTGCAATGAAACATTTTTTACAATATATACATAACTAGCACAAACAAAAATTCACATAATGCAATCAAGCATTTGTGCAAGATTCATGCATGCACATTC
>LPNX010836277.1:0-36375 GCA_001517045.1 Pseudotsuga menziesii | reverse complement strand
TCCCCAAAGATCACGTCGAAACCGCGGGGACATATTGGTTCGTTTTATTTCGGGGAAAATGAAAAATTGGGTTTGCCAACTTTAAAATACAAAGCGTATAGTGAAACTCAAAGAAACTAAGGATGCCATTATTAAAAAAAGAAAAACTAAGGATGCACATATTAGCACTCTAAGATACACATATCATCGAGATGTCATGTACGATGATTTTTGGTCTTAATCATGACCTTGGATTCGTGGAAACTTTCTTTAGGGAGTAAGCCTGATTTTCCTACCACGACTATCTCTAGATCTGTAAAACCCATAGATAGTTCTAAAACATCATAATAGCACACATATCCCTAATAATAGATGAATAATAACCTCAAGAAATCATGTATGGTGATCTTAGATGTCATTTTGGACTTAAATTCCCAAAATATTTCTTTAGCAATCAAGGAATTTAAAGAGTTTGGACTTGGATACATAGTTCCATGGTTTCCTTAGATCCAAAGGCACGTTATTCTTGCATGAAATGACATTCCCAAGGCACGAGGACATCTACATATGGCTCAGAACCACCAAATGGTAAATACATAAAAAATCATAGGATGATGACACCCTCAGGAGGCCATGTGTTATTGGTGGAGGAAACCTTCTTATCCCTGGATGGCTAGAAGATTGTTGTAGGGATCAAGCTTCATGTATCCTCAATTGACATTGTCAAGGATGAACCACCACAAGGCATAGATATATAACACCATGGATACCCATGTGAAGTCATGTGTCATGCTTTGAGGTATTATCCATGGCTATGGATGGATCAATGGTTTCTGTAGGGTCAAGGGCATGGTCTTGCTCCATAGAATTCCATTCTCAAGGCCGTAGTGAACCTAAATAATGCTGAACAAACCCTAATGACATCGACATCCTCAATCATATGCTAATGATATACTTAATAGATCATGTGTCATTTGTATAGGTAACCTTCTTAGCCCTATATGTTTGGAAGGTTCTTGTTGAGCCCAAGGTTTAGGTCTTCTACAATAATCATATCCAAGGCTCCAGAGCCACATTATCTATATGCATAGTGTTATAAATACCCTAGCCACATTACCTATATGCATAGTGTTAGTAAAAATTCTTGCCCTAGCCGGCTGCTATAGTGTTAGAGAAACTAATGGCATCGTGTCTTTGTGGGATGATTGTCGTATTGTTTCGAGTTTGAATTCATACAAAAATATTCATATAATTAGTTCATTCATATCAAATAAATAGAGTCCCTTATTTTATAGCTTTGTAAACTAAATTATGTGGATTATTTAGATAACAAGTTACTTTATGTGGTTTTAATGGTTGATGTTTATTTATCATCTACCATTGTTATGAACAATAAAAATGTTATTTCCAAGTGTTTATTTCATAGCCTTTCATTTATAGAAGCTTCTTTTATAGTTTTCACCTCAAATATTCTCCTTCGTCCATGTCCAAGACCCTAAGAACCTAAAAATACCTATTGGCACACATTTTAACACTCTAAGATACACATATCATCGGGATGTCATGTATGATGATTTTAGGTCTTAATAATGACCTTGGATTCCTAGAAACATCCTTTAGCGAGTAAGCATGATTTTCCTACCCCAACCATCTCTAGATCCCTAAAACCCATAGATAGTTATAAAACATCACAAGGGAACACATATCCCTACTTAGATGAATAATAACCTCACGAAATCATGTATGGCGATTTTAGATGTCATGTTTGGACTTAAATTCCCAAAATAATTCTTTAGCAGTCAAGGCATTTAAGGGGTTTGGACTTGGATACATAGTTCCATAGTTTCCTTAGATCCAAAGACATGTTATTCTTCCATGAAATGTCATTCCCAAGGCCCTATGACATCTACATATGGCTCAAAACTACTAAATGATACATACATAAAAAAATCATAGGATGATGACACCCTCAGGAGGCCATCTGTTATTGGTGGAGGAAACCTTCTTACCCTTGGATGGATAGAATATTGTTGTAGGGATAAAGCTTCATGTCTCCTCCATTGACAATATCCAAGGATGAAATACCACAAGGCATAAATAGATAACACCAAGGATACCCATGCGAAGTCATGTGTCATGCTCTAAGGTATTGTTCATGGCTATGGATGGACCAATGGTTTCTTGAGGGTCAAGGACATGGTATTTTTCCATAGAATTCCATTCTAAAGACCCTAGGGAACCTAAATAGTGCTCAATAATCCCCAATGGAATCAACATCCTCAATCATATGCTAATGATACCTCCAATAGGCCATGTGTCATTTGTGGAGGTAACCTTCTTAGCCCTATATGTCTGGAAGATTCTTGTTGAGCCCAAGGTTTAGGTCTCTTGCAATAATCATATCCAAGGATCTAGAGCCACAAGACCTATATGCATAGTGCTATAAATACCCTTGTGAAGTCATGCATGGGGATTTAAGGAAGTGTCATGGAATTTAATGCCTCAACGATTTCTTTAAGGCCAAAGGCATGGTATTCTTCCCCATAACTTCATTTCTATTTCCGTGAGACACATACATAGTACTAAAATCCAACTAATGGAACTAAAAACCTCAATCATATGCCAATAACACACTCCAGAGACCATGTGTCATTCATGGAGGTAACCTCATTAGTATTTGATGGGAAGGGTTTTTTTTTAGGGACCGAAGTGCAAGTTTCCCCCATTGACCATGTTGAAGGCCCCTAAGGCTAGAAACGTAGATACATAGTTCCATAGACACCCCTACAAATTCATACATGTTTCGTTGATGAATTTTTAATGGGAATTTGCGCCCACTTTAGCATCATCGTATTGGATACTTTTCCCCACTCTTGCGACCCAGACTCAACAAACCCACAAGACCAACAAAACACCCAAAGATATTGTCCCGACAGAGCAAGCTCGGCTAACAACACCTGCGAGGCAAGAGTAGTCTCACCTGAGATATCTTAATGTGTAACTGCCAGAACCATGTTTCCGCAGTCAGTGATGGATTACAGTCCCCTTGCACATAGCCAAGGAGCTTGACAGAGTCGAAAGATTGGAGTCTTTTTACTAACTCGACAGTGATGCAATAGTGCGAAACAGATTTTTCCTTGACAACTTAACAATTGGCGCAACCGTGCGAAACAGATGATTCCTTAACAATAAAGGACAATGGCATGACTGTATTACAAATTAACTATAAATGAGCATGAAATAATACACAATTCTTTGACGATGCTTTAGTCATTCATTCATTCAACTGCATTTATCAATATTGCGACATTCATTTAAGCAGTAAACATAAACAATACAAAATAACCCACAAATATTCAACAAGCACATTCATTTGACACAAGATGTAAAATGGAAACCCAACCAAGAAAAACCTCAAAGGTGCTCTTCATCTAACCTGAGAAATATATGGCACCTTTCAATCTGCGACTTGAATGTAGACTGATTTTGAGATATGTATTTTTTGCTCAAACTCTTATTTCTCTCAGACTCTTGATTCTTATTATCTTTCTTCTACTCCCACTGATCTGCACATAGCCTGGATCGACTCTTCTATTCTACTATCCGTGAACATAGCTGTAGATCCGTGGCTCAACAACCTTCTACTACTATAGGACTTCTCTCTGATTCCTTCACGTATTTCTAATTTTTCGAACCCTTATACAAAACGAGTTCCTCCTATTTATAGATTCTACAAGACCGTGTAGGGTCAAGTAGGTACAACACATTTATTACAGTTATAAATAGCCACAAAAATGTCTTTCATTACATTTGGACAGGCCATAACTAGCCGCAGAAACATATTTCAACACATTTGTATAGGCCATAACTAGCTGCAGAAACGTCTTTCAATACATTTGTACAGGCCATAACTAGCCGTAGAAACATATTTCAATGCATTTGTATAGGCCATAACTAGCCTCAAAAAAATTCCTTCAGTATTCCGTCAACTCGAGCACCTACGTTCTTATTGACCTGTCGCTTTCCATCCTTTACTCTTATACTTACCCACATATTCTCTTTTCCTTCATTGCATTGCTCCTCATCACAACTTTCTTTCCTCTACACTTCCTTTCCTTCCTTTACCTTTTCCTTCTTATCATGCGCTAGCTTTTCCTACCTTGTGCTTTCACTTTCATTTCTTCCTTGTGCTCTTTCCTAGCCCAACAGGCCCCCAACACTCACATGTGGCTCGTCTCGAGCCACTAAGCAAATCTAGGGTTCTGGCGTTGGCTGCACGATGGTAATGAACTTGTCTTGAAATTATTTTAGAATTCCTTGTACCTAGACAACTTCTTCTTGTACCTCTTCCACTTGCTTCTCCAATTGCTCAACACAGTTGAAACTGATATGTTTTGATGGTACATCTTCATGTGACCGAGTTATATGTTCTAGCTTATATTGTACAAACCGAATGAGCCTTTAACTTTTTCTTACTTTGACTAGTGCGCTCTAACTTTGTCATTTCTGCTCTGCTCCTTGTCATGCAGAGTTTTTACCTGTTGCTACAACTATTTTAGCAAGACTACCTTTGCAATATTTTCCTTGATGGGTAGCTTCTTCATGTCTTCCTCAACTGCTATGATTTTCAAATCAATTTGGTGCATGTCCTCTGTGAACTTTGTCATAGTTTCATCTTCTAAAAGGAGTTCCCAAATCTCTAAGACTACATCGATTGCTTCAGTATAGAGCTTCTCTTCTTTGTTGATTCGGTCAACAGCCTCAGATGTTGTTTTCTTTTGATTTTCTAGGACCTCAAGGGGTGTGCTTGGTCTTTGTTGTGCTTTAAGCTCTTTCACCTTATTCTATAGATCTATGGCAATCTGGGATAACCGCAATACCTTGGCCACTCGGTCTATCTCTTCCTAGCCTTCTTCCGTGGGGAACATTGCGACTGCACTGCTAAGGGCTTCATCTAGTCCAAGTTGGCTTTTTTCTTGTGCTTCAATCTCTTTCTCATTTTTATGAAGGAGGTCCTTGCGCCTTTTCTCCTTTATTGTTTGGTTTTTAGCCTGATAAGCGAGATCATTTTCTTTGATTCTGATTCTGGTTGTGGCCCCATGATGAACAACATATACTTCGACTAATGTTAGTTTGGAAAAATCAATAGTCAGTGTCTTGAAGTCATGGCTGACATCACCAAATGCTTGCTAACATGTTTCCAATGCTTGCACATTAAATCCTATCTTGAGCGGCAGAAATAGAAGCGGTTCTTCTAATGTAGAATGAGGATCAACGCCATATGCCTCGGCTTCGATGGTGATTTTTACCTCATTAATGGCCTCAGTTAGCTTATTGACATGATTGGTGAGTTTGTTGGTTAAGAACATTTGTTGTTTACTTATACCTTTAAAACTGGACTTCTCTACTTCTGTGACTGCGTCTGCAAGTAGACCAATGTATTCGTTAGCTAAGTTGATTGTATTAGCCATTTTATCGGCTTTGCACTTCTTCTGTTGTAGTTCATGCTACTCCTTCTCCTGTTTTGTATTTTGGGTCTACACATCCTCGTCAATGGGTGTGTCTTCTAAATCATCATGCATCGAATTCACATCATCAGATTCATCATTGTCTGTTGTCTTGTGCAGCGAGTTATCTTGCGTGTTTCCCACATCATTACCTTGGCCATTCCCTTGGTCATTCCCTTAGCCATTACCCTGGTCATTGCCTTGGTCTGGTCAACATCCTCAAATGTTGTTTTCTTTTTCTTTTCTAGGACCTCAGGGGGTGTGCTTGGTCTTTGTTGTGCTTTAAACTCTTTCACCATCTTCTTTAGATCCGTGGCAATTCAGGATAACTGGGATACCTCCTAGGTCAAACATATGGCGGTAGCAGGTTCCTCTCTTCTACAATGTTGTTCATTTCTCTTCGCGATGGAGGAGTTGGTGTGTCCTCAGTGGACTTCCTATTTTTTATGAACTTTGGCACCCTAACCCAAGGCCTTGAAGTGCTTTAAAGATCTACACTCGACACAAATGGTCATGGACCTGCATCTAGTACGTTAACTAGTGGATTCTGAGATGGGGATGAAGTAGTAGCATGAACAGTCTATGAAATTGGCTGCACCATTGTTTCTGTTTCTTCTTGTGCATGACGTGCTTCTAGCGATATAAATTCCTCAATTATCAGGAAAGGTGATGCGATGGTAACATCAGACTACTCACTAGTGCTGGAAATTGAAATTACCATCAGCTTCGGCTCTTCACGCTTGGAGACTTTGGTTCACTCTTCTCCTCTCTGTGCAAGTAAAAGGATTCTTAATGACAAAGGCTCATATTTATAGGTATGCACTTGCCTTGCATTTGATCATTCGATAGAATAGCGACATCTTGTCGATCACATGGGATTTTTGTTCAACGTATTCCATAATTAACTCGCACACCTTAGCTCTAACCTATACCTGTCAGGAAAATTATGGCGAGGACAACGTATGGGACCAAAAATCACGCCGCCATTTTCCTCAGACATGTCAAATTATTGGCGCTTCATTGTCATAACCGCCTAAATATTTTTAGGTATTCGCACTTTAAAGGAATCTAGCTGTCATTCCCTCTCTTATTGCAATTTGCATACCCCTGTCATAGACATGCTACAGAATAGTTTCCTTTTCTCTTTTTCTTTTTCTCTCTTGATTATTTTTTTTCATACTTTTTCCTTATCATGCAACCATGTCATAGCCATCATGGGAAGATTTCAAGCAGTTACTATTTATCATTCCTACGACCGGTTTTCCATCCAGCTTATGTAATTTCACTGCATCATCCTTAGTTATGTGTGTGATCACATATGGCGCTAGACAATAAGCTTTTAATTTCCCTGGATGCTTCAAAAATTTGCTTCCGTACAACAAAAAAAGTCCTCCAACTTCGAAATGCTTAGTTCTGATATGGTGATCAAGCCATGCTTTCTGTCTTTTCTTTTCTGTGTTTTGATGGAATCATGCAACGAAGCATTCGTCTTCCATTTGAATGAGCTGTGACAACCTTTGCTCGACAACATCTATGTTGGTCATTTCCATCACTACAAATGACCGACAGCATCTACGTCGGTCATTTCGATCATTTCAATACAGTAATGTAAATGAAGTGTGTCATGACAATCGCTTGCATGTTGTGCAGCACACCCATAGCACAACTGAAACTTTATGATCCCAATCATCTCTGCATGCATTGCATACTCTGATTAATGCATTTTCCAAAATCTTGTTGAAGGCTTCAACTTTTCCATTTTCTTGAAGATGATAGGGTGTTGTTTTCCTATGTTGAATCTGGAACTCTGCAGTGAGATCATCAATCATTTTTTTAACAAAATGTGTACCTTGATCACTTAGAAGAATTTTCAAGTAGTCAAATCCGGTCACCACATTTTCAAATAAAAACGTTTCCACAGTCGCAACAGTGACAATCTTTAACAGGTGCGACTTCATCCCATCTGGTTAAGTATTCCTTCGCTGTGATAATATATCGCATGGCAGTCTTTTTCCTTAGTGGACTGATCGGTCCAACAAAATCAACAAACCACTTATTAAATGATTCAAGGGTTATCTGCAGTGCTAGCGGCATTTGATTGCATCGTGACGATTTTCCTGTCCTCTGGAAAACATCCTAGCATCGACAAAAGGTCATCAGGACCATGTGGCTATCAATACTCCTCCAGCTTAGGTTCCCATCCATTTTAGGATTGACGTAATCATCTTTTAAGGCACTGATATTATAGATATGGTCCATACTATCACCCTATGCTTCACTGTAAACTGGTTCACCATATCTTTGTCCCTCCAGTGGGTTAATGCGAGACTACCCTCATCTTGTCATACTCGAATGAGAGGATTTTTTCTTAAAGTTTATGATCATCTGATTTTCTATTTCCCAGTCTATCCTTATAAGCACAGGATATAGGTTTGTGTCATCGACAATGTTGATAACTTCAAAATCTGCAAAGCTGTGCATCTCCTCAATGTCAACTGGAACTTGACTCAACCTACCAATTGGTAGGACCTTCTCCAGATTTGCAAGCCTCAATTGAATAGTGGACCAGTCCAAGTGCAACTTTCTCATGCTCTCCCAAGTTTCTGGTATCAAAATATGGACATCCGACCCCAGATCTAGGATAATGTAATCCATGTCATAGTCTCCTATCTACGCATTTATTCTTAATGTGTGCCCAATTTTGAATTTCCTTTTAACATGGTTAACCCTTCTTCCAGGTTGTGACTATGTTGGGGTTGCTTCTATAAGTGCTTGCAATTCTGCAAAAACATCTTTATCATGGATCAGCGCTAAGAAGATTTACAAAAATAACTTGATCTTACTAACCTTTTCTGGAGCCTACTTCTGGAATATATGTTGGAAACGTTTAGGCATCTCCTTGACTTCCATTGAGGTCGATGATTGTTCTGAATCTACAAACTCCGGTAGCAAGTCCAAAAATACTTTCTTCTATTTTTTAATGTCGAATGGTACTTTCTTATGCGCCAGAGATCACACCTGTGGTAGTTCCCATGGTATATTCTGATCCGCTCCAGTTGTAGTACCTACTCATGTTACAAGAACAAAGCTTGGTTTTCCTGTCTCAACATCAATCATTCTAACATTTAGGTTAGGATTTGGATTTTGATTCTGCATAGGGTTAGGAACTCCAATGGCCTGAGATTCAACCCGTAACATATCACAAGAGAATTCTAAACCACCTTTAAACCATGAAATGCACACATAAAACCCTACTGAAAAAGAAAATATTGAGCGACATCTCCCACAAGAAAAGAAAATGGTATCCAGCTGGGGTGATATAGGATGAGCCCATAGATACATCCATGTAGCGGTGTAGAGAAATGAATTCATTTTCAACGAAGTATGGTGAACGAACAGAAAACTCTATGCATTTGAATGGAGTATAGAATTTATTGTCAAAGATGTGACCGATGTAAGGGGTCGATAAATCTTCTCCTTAAATTGTTTATCGAACAAACTGTGTGGGAGGAAGGGTATCTACAGGTATTGTTCACGGTATTTGTCTCTAGGAGCTAAGTAAGCCTTGCTTCCAACCTCCCCACATGACCTCTTAGATCATTAAAACATATCAATGAACCAAGACTAAAACAATGTTAAAAAAAGTTATGTCCTAGCTTAGTTATAGAAGTAACAAGGATATATGTGTGTGTGTGTGTGTGTGTTAATTTTGTAATGGATGGTGTAGTTTTACAAATTAAATCACTTAATAATTTATAATGTGGAGTAAAGAATTGGGGCAATATAAGGGTGGTGAAAAAATCAAAGTTATTAGGTTGAAAATATAAAATGAAATTAAAAATGAAAAAATATAAGAAAAAGAGGAATAAATTAATTAATGAGAGTTTGAATTTGAGAAAATATAGGATAAAGAGGAATAAATTAAGTAATGAGACACTAATAAGGCAAGGAATAAATTCATTAATGACATGACTAAGGTAATGATAGGGATTAAAGGAGAAATAATTAAATTCAAAGAGAATAAATTAAAAATAGGGTTTAATATATTTATTGAATTAAAAAAGGGGAATAAATGACAAATTTAATATTTATAGCAAGAAAGTATTAATATATTTATTAAATAAAAAAGGGAAAATAAATAACAAGAAAGTAAATTTTTGGATAGTTTATGTCAAAGATAATAATGATTGATAAATATTATCTTGGGGTAGAAAAAGAGAGAAATAATGATAAAAGGATTAGAATCAAATTTAAAAAAAAAATTAAGTTAATTAAATTTTAGGAATCAAGAAAGTAGAGATTAGGTAGTTAATAATAAATAATTATTTATTCGGTAAAATGGGAGAAGGGTATACGAGAATAATGAAATACTAAGATAAATAGTGAGGGTTATTTGAAGGTTAATATTAAAAACAAAAATATAAATATAAAGGAAAATAATGGAGTTTGTTTATGTAAGAAAGAAAAAAGAGAAACAAAGGTGTGAAAAAGGTGATGGAAATAGGGTTAAGTGAAATGAGAAGGGGTTACCAAAATTAGGTATGACTAGGGCTTATTTTAAAAATTTTATGGATAATGGGAGCCCAAGATTGTCTGATTTTTGGCCTTTCTTCTTTGTTAATGTTGTTAGGATTCTTTTCAATTCCTAGGGATTCTATGATTAACAGAGATTGTTAATTTTGACACTCAATTGTGTTGGGTGTCAACTATGTGTTCTTTTATTCTTGTTTTAAAATAGCAACTAGTTTGACCTATATAACAAGTGTCACAGGAACATGGAATTTCATAAACACCTTGGTGGAGAAGAGAGTTAGTTATATCCTTAACATAGGTGAATGTTTGTTTAATGGTTTTAATGGGTTTGAGGATAGTTTTAATTTTCTTTCTCCCCAAAATTTTAGAAATTTTTTCTGTGGTGCCATGGATGAAGGGAAGGTAAGCTCGGGAATTTAGGGTTATAAGTGGGAGTTAGGGTAAAGGGTGTTCTACTTTGTGAAAGGCTTTGTCAATTTGGATAGATGAATAGACATTATTTTTTAGGGCTTGTTTTAGGTGTTTTTGTTCTTGCGAGAGATGGTTTGGGTCAAAGATACATAAAGCTCTAACAACTAAAGTGTTGATAACTCCTATATTTTGGGAGGGGTGCTAGTGTGAGAGAGAATTGAGGTAACTATCTGTATAAGTTTTACTTCTATAGACCTAATGGGAGAAGGAGCGATTATTATTACGAGTTACAAGGATGCCAAGAAAGAGGAGACAGATTCTTTATTATTATCAAATTTCCATAGTAAATTCGATGTGGGGAGAAACGATATTAAGGTGATTTAGGAACCAACCAGTGGTTTCTAATGAGTGGGGCCAGACAACAAAGGTGTCATCAACGAACATTTTCCAGCATTGGGGTTGGAGAGGTGTTGTTTCAAGGGACTTGTTTTCTAAATGTTCCATGAAAGTATTTGCAATGATAGGAGAGAGGAGGGAACCCATGGAAGTACATTCAGTTTGTTCACAAAGTTGACCTTGGTAATTAAAGAAGGTAGACATGAGGTAAATTTCGATAAGGTTGAAAAGGTTTTGATTGAGAAGATTGAAGGTAATTTCTATGGCTTCTTTTATAGGTATTTTAATAAATAAAGAGATGACATCGAAACTGATAAGGATGCTAGAAGGTGCTAGGTTGAGAGTTTGGATAAAGTGGACAAATTCTGAGAAATATTTGATGAAGGAGGAGGAATTTCCAATGAAGGGTTGAAGGGATTTTGAAAGGAACCTATCAAGTTCATAAGTGGGGGGATTTATTGTACTTATAGCAAGACGAAGGGATATGTATTTCTTATGAATTTTGGGTTCGCTATAGATTCTAGGAGTTAAAGTGTTCTTGGGGATAAGACGATTTTTCATGCTTTCGTCATGTGTGTATTTTTTGATAGACTTCATCACTAAGTTAGTAATTATGTTTATAGGGTCACATTTTTGTTTCCGATAGGAAGAAGAGGTCTATCCAAAATTTGAATTCTATTGTCAATATTCTCATAGTCTTTTCAATATTGGGATGAATACCTTTTTTATGTTTATCCATTGGACTCATGTATTTCATTTCAAATTTACATATTTTCACCCATGAAGTCTACCTCATAAACATATGGCCCTTTTACAAATTCCATCATTAATGATGGAAACTTGCCTAGTCTAACCAATACTAAACTTCTAATTCTCTAGTTGGATATTAGGTACACAATGACTTGCAAGCTTAAAATTTTTATAAAAACATTTTTATAGAATTTATGATCATTCATAGTGTTAGTATTATAAATCCTACCTTTGACCAATTCCTTTGACAACATAGTCTATTTGATAGTTTCCTAGCTTAGGAGGTCATCATCACTTCAGTAGTCTATTTGAGACATATCTAGGGATAATCTATCACTCACTGCACCTGTATGCATGAATTTTGGTGCTCAAGGGATCAGTCCCTATAATTTAGGAACCCACTCAGAGCTCCATTAGCAGTTTCCAACAGTTGACTCCATTAGGTATTCAATTATGTCCAATTATTATTTGATAGTCATTAGTTATATCACTCCCAGTGTCTCTAGCGCTGGTTTCGATGATTCAAGGGAAGTAAGGAGCATTTTTTCACCTAACCTCTTCAAGTAACTAATTGTATATTGAGTTAGTCATCCATAGTTGCATTGGTGATATCTAGTGGTTATTTTCTCACACGAAGTTAGCTCCAGAGTTACTCCAGGTTGGTAGATTAAACTGACACTTAGGAATTTGAAATTATCCTATATGTATAGCCATTGTATTACATATTATTTATGAAATATGAGGATTAATACTAATTAATGTGCACTTGCACGAAGTTGGTTCCACTTTTTAGTGCCACTTTAGAAATAAAAAACGTGCTTACGAAATGTAAATATATAACACATATACATTAATGATGCTACGTTCAGAAAATCCGATCCCAAAGATAAGGCTAAGGTTAGTTAATCAATATCACATGTGCAATATATCACATATGCGTTTTTAAAGAGTTCAACATATGAGTTTTGTTTGGGGTTTTACAAATCGCAAATGCGATTTGTAAAACCAAAAACAAAATGAGAGGGCGCGAGCCTCATTTTCTTATTTTCACAATGAAGGCAATATCGGGACAGCGAAAACTCACACCAACGTTTTGTGTTAGAGGCTTTGGAGGTGCCTTTGGAGGGTAGTTTACAAGGGCCAATTCAAAACTTGGCTCCAATGGGAGGTAAGTACTCATATCATCCACAATTGTTTTCAATATTTGTTTGTTTTTGTTAATTTCATAGTTTTTATATTTGTTAAAACGAATTCAATAAAAAAAAAATGGATTTAATTAAAGAATGATATATTAAAACAATTTGTAATTTGTTGTTTTAATCTTAATGTCTACTCTTCCATGACTATAATGTCTACTCTTCCATGACTATAGTAAATGTCCAGAGATCCATCCCTCCCATACAAAAACCTATAATGGCACCCTTATCCCATTATAATACCATTTAGACTCCCAATATTCCATCGAGACAGTCTATGGGGTGGCTCATGGCCCAACATTACATCGGTTAACTGGGGGGAAGTCAAAGGAGGGAGAGGAAGCTGTAGATGGAATCATGGGAGGGAGGGATGGGTAGGGGACATATATGGGTGGGTGAAGGGAGGGATGGATATGGGGGAGATATTGGGGGGGATGGAGGGAGGACAAATATAAACGGAATAAATTGGTGGGAGGGATGGCCCTGGGGTCTTTTGAGGCCTAGAAAATTGCAGGTAACAATAGTTAGGGATTCTCCCAAGTAAACGTTCCCAACTAGCCTGTTACTATTTGGTATGGGTAATCCGTCCAGTTTATGGTCTGGCTACCATAGGTCAAGTAACAAAATAAAAGCTTTTACCGGTTATGGCCCAATCCACCGTGTATGTTTTTAGTTTTTTGTAATTCAGTATGAGATGCAAGTGCCTATCTAAAAATTCAGATTGATAGAGAATACGAGGAGCGGTCACAATGTGATGCGCAAGTTATTACCTCTCGTCTTAGCTCTCTCGCATCTAAACCACACACAAGAAGAAAAAACTAAAACTAACTATCTAACCTATCCCTAGGGAGCAAGATTATTATTCATCAATGAGTAATGTATTTTGTGCATGCATTAAGAAAAATCACAGATAGCTGTTACTTATTTCAAAACTAATGAACATTTCTAAGATATATGAACAACCAGATAGCTAATTGTTTATGAACAACATTCATTACTCATAGTGGAAATTTCATAGAATAAACTAAAGCGCATTCATAATAAGAACATAGGTTCAAATAGTTAGAACGATCTCACAGTTAATGGATAATAGTTGAAAACGAAATAGTTCACATTCAACAAATCCATAGCACAGCATTTGAAACCTTCCACAAAGCTTTCTCCAACAGCAAACTTGTAATTTCTTTATTGCAAAAGGAAATAGTTCTTCTTACAACATACTCTCACAAATCTATCAGGGAAAAATTCCTCGACTCTATCTAAATCTCCTATACTTATACTAGAAGCAAAACTCTTTTACTGCCCCTCAGTGACCTTTGGGCTTCCCTAAACCATTCAGTCCCATGATTTTGTCTTTTAGTGAGTGCTCATGATTTATACAATACGTTACATTTCATATTAAGATTTTAAGAGCACTTTATAAAAAGGGACTTGCTTGGTAACTGATTAACTTTTCCCAAGACCAGGCTTCTGCTGCTATCAATATGTTTGAGATCTCAGACCCTTACTTTATTCTCTTCTTTCTTCATCTCTACTTCTTCATTTTCTTTCTCTTCTTTCCTTGCTGCCTCCTTTCTTCTGCTTTGTCTTATAGACATATCTTCTCTACAGCAGCAATTATCCTGTCATGAATACCCAGTTCTTAGATCACTTAGCGTTTGAAAAAGTAATGCAAACTATATTAAAACATACATCTTCTAAAGTGAACTATCAAAAATATTAATGCATGAAGAGAAAAAATGATAATGCAATGAAAATCATGCCCTTTCATATCTTGAACTCCGCTAAATCCACTGTCCAAACTAAAATCGCAACCCCAAAAAACATACCCTTTACTCAATCCAGGCCGCCTCTGGACCAATTCAACATCCTTTGATGAAAGCATGAGCGCTGAAAAAAGTAACCACCATCAAAAAATAGGGTGAAAGCACATGAGGAAGGTGGGAAAACCCTCACCGGCGGGAAAAATACTAAGCAATTAGATGGTTAGTGCACTAAGGAGCCACAACGATGGAAGACATAAGGACAATGGCTTCCGTGACAAAAGGACATCATCGGTGATCAAAAGAACAAGGAACTATCTAGAAATTCATTGAGAGATAAATTAACTAAAAAATTGAAAAGATAGTGCGAACGATCGCTGCAACAACGGATCCCAAACAGACTACGGACTCTGCAAATCACGAAACCATCGGCGATCAAAACAACTAAAGATCATGCATCAGCAAAGCAAAGGGATAGTCCTCCGATCAAATGTCAAAAATAGTTCTGAATAGCGAAAAGAAAACAAATCATTTAAAAAAAAAACTCGCAGAATCGGCAAAGATACGGGCTTCCATTAGGGTGCTTGCAATCTACCATCCGAAATGGCAACAACGCAAAGGACTAATGCTCCGATTGTGAGAAAACAGAAAACCTCGATAGTCAAAAGTTTTGAAAAAAATAAACAAAGGAGATAAAAACCATCGGTGAAAAATATGACTATGCATTAGAACATTCGTAATTTACCTTCTGCAATGGTGGCTGCGTAAATAACGGCTGCCCCGATTCACTATTAAAATGACCTCCGATAGTGATAAACAAAATCAATCCATAATTCAAAAACTTCAAACTTCACAATCAAAAGCATTTGTACACAAAAAATAATCATTCATCCTCTAAAAGTGGTAAACAATTGAACTCAATTCAAACTCAAGAAAATCCAAAATTGTAGCAAAGGAACATCCAAGTTTAGGAAACCAATAAAACTAGGCAAGATAAAATCAACACTTGGAGGGTCCAAAATTTTAAAAATTTGGGAAGAAAGTTGCAGCTGCAACAATTGGCAACTATCTGGTGAACCCAAATCTCTGGAAAACTTCTTCTTTGAGCAACAGACTATTTTGACAATAAATACCAGCATGCTGAATTATTCTAGATGTTTGGATTTCCCAAATGACAAATGTATGTATTTTAATCATTGATATCAGTCCAATTTAGGGATCATGGGAACCAAGATTTAAAAGTCCAAATAACTCTTTTGAGGCTAGGATAATGAATTTCATTTTTTACCTTTATCTTCGGGTAGTTTCTAGCTTGGACACCACAGGATTGTAACACATGATAAACAGAAATATTCATGTGTTCCTCATTCCCATGCCATTTTGCACCTTTTGTGCTTTTGGACCTTTTTGTCCTTTTTGAGTCCTCCTGCATGCCTTTATTTCTAAATTTTTACTCAGGCTCCTCTATCCATAGTGTCCTTTTGTGTGAGAGATGTATTTAATTTTCAGCTCACAGACATAGAAGAAATTTGGCAATTTTGTACTCATATGATTTAGTACTTTGTTTTGATACATATTGCTTTCTCAGGAGATTCTTGACTCTTATTTGCCTTTTGGCTTTCAATTCTTAGCATGGGATTATTTATATAATATATTGTTTACCTTGCTTCCTTTCCATGGGTCTTTTGTTGTCACTCCCTAAGACATTTTTTTAAATGTGAGATGGATGGAGCCTCGAAATAGTATTCCAAACCTTTCGATCCTAAGTTATTTTACAAGGATTAAGTAGGACTTCAATGTGTTCATAGACATTTAGGAAAACTGCTAAACTAGAAGAAATTCTTTCAGATAAAACAAAAGTACACAGCCTTATAGTCAAGGATTTTAGTTAATCCAGAATTCTGATGCTCTCCATGCAACCAAAATTTTGCTTCTTTTATTTAAATCCATCAAAATCTAAAAAACAAAAGAAATAAGGTAAAGAAAAAACAAACAACTAAATCAGTTTATCTATGTATAAAACAAAAACAAAAATCAGGAAAAATAAGGTTTGAGAACTATACCATTAACTGGTAAGTTCTCTTCCCACCCCTATAAATCTTGCAATTTGTAGGTTGAGGGGCCAAATTTTGCTGCAATCTGAAAAGGGCCTACCCATAACTGTTGAAACTTCGTTTGTTTCCCCCTTTCATCATGCGGGTGATCCCACTTAAGAACCAGGTCTCCCACTTCAAATTCCTTTTTTCCATCTTTATGTTTATCAAACCACTATTTCACTACTTCCTGTTGATGCTTAAAACGTTCTTTGGCCCTGGATATAGATTCTTTCACCTTCAAAAGATTATAGATTCTAATTTCCAGGATTTCGTTATTTGTGCCTCTAGACTCTTGGGCTATTATGGAAGATGGTAGCATAATGTTAGGAGGAAGGATAGCTTCTTTTCCATAAACAAGGGTATACGGTGACAGACCTAAGGAATTCTTGGGTGTGACCCTATCATCCCAAATAGCATTCAGTAATGCTAAATGCCAACTTATCTGGTTTTCTATCACAATCTTTTTTAAGATCCTAATTAGATTCTTGTTTGTAGATTCTACCAAATCATTCCCTTCTGGGTATTAGTTTGCAGAATAGTGCAACTTAATTCCTCTTTCATGAGCAAAAGCAGTTAATCTAATATAAGAAAAATAAGTAGCATTATCGAAAACTAGGGAACTTGGAACCCCAAACCTGGTCATAATATGATCTTGCAAGAAATCCATGACCGCATCTTCATTCACTTTATGTAACGGAATTGCCTCAACCCATCTAGTGAAGTAGTTTTTTGCTGTCAAAATATATTTGTGTTGCAAGGAAGAATTTGGTTTTATCTTGCCAATGATATCAATCCCCCATTTCTCAAATGGTTCTGTTATCATCACAGGCTTCAATGGTCCTGCTGCTCTGGCTTGTCTTCCTCCACACCTCTAGCAGATATCACACCTTCTGACATGGGTGTGCGCGTTCTTAAATAGTGTGGGCCAATAGTATCCAGCTCTGGGAATATGATGGGCTATCATATCTCTAAAAAAATAACCTCCAACAGGTCCATCATGTAACTCTGTTATGACATTTTTTGCATCTTCTTTCTCTAAGCATCTAAGAAGGACTCCATCATAATTCTTCCTGAATAAAATTCCATCATTGATCTGATATGCAACTGATTTAAGGAACAACACTCTTTGTTGTTTGGAATTCCAATGTTCTGGAAGCAATCCTTCCTAAAGGTAACGAAAAAGGTTTCAGTACCAGGAATCTGGAGCTGTGAAAAGAGGACATACATCCATCATATGTAATTCCACTTCCTTTTCCCAATTTTTTTCTTCATTGTTTTTACCTTCATCCATTATTTTGCACAATCCTTCCCCTTTAACTATGAATGCTGGTTTGAATTGGAGGTCATATTCTTATAAAGCTGTTACCCAGTTGCCTCTTCTTTCACCTAATTCTTTTTGTACGAAAAGAGACCTTACAGCTGGGTGTGGAACTATTACCTTCGTCCGGTTCTTAAGTATGTACGACCTAAATTATGTTACCACTTTGAAGACTGCATAAGCTTGTTTATTGACAGCTAGGTAATTCAATTCGGCTCCCTATAGACCAGTGCTCATAAATGACATGGGGTACTCATCTCCCCCATCTTCCTTCTGAGTAAGCACTGCTGGCAATGAATCGTCATATGCAAAAGTGTACAAAATAAAATCTTTTTCAAAGTTTGGACTTTTTAGAGATGGTGTGTGAGCAATAGATGTCTTTATTTTACTGAATGCATTATTTTCTACATCATCCCACTTGAATTGTACACTTTGTTTCACCATTTGCTACAAAGGTTTAACAATTTGAGCGAAATCTGGTACAAACCTTCGCACGAAATTTATTGTCCCCATGAATGACTGCATACCTTTTTTGTTATGGGGTAAAGGGATCTGTTCTATTGCTTTGATCCTTTCTGGGTCTATGGAGATCCCCTTTTTAGAAAACACATGACCCAGTAGCTTCCCTTCTATAACTGCAAACACACATTTCCTTGGATTCAGTGAGATCCCATATTTTTGACAACGCTTGAAAATTTGTTTTAGATGGAATGCGTGTTTCTCTCTTCTTTTAAAATATCATGACATCGTCAAGATATACTACAACACTACGACTAATTATACCGTGGAAAGCTATATCCATAGTCCTCTAGAAAGTAGCTCTAGCGTTGATGAGCCAAAAGGACATCCTTTTGTAAGCAAAAGTTCCCCATTTTGTTCTGAATGTAGTTTTTAGTTTGTCTTCTTCTGCTACTAACACTTGATTATAGCCAGAGAATCCATCTAATAATGAAAATAACTTAGAACCCGAAACCATCTGCAATATCTGCTTCATGGGTGTTACTAGATAGTTGTCTTTATCCGAAGCACGATTTAGGTTTCTGAAATCCACACATAGCCTGATCTCTCTAGATTTATTCCTTATTGGTACCAAATTTGAAACCCATTCTGAGTGTTTGACTTTGAATATAATTTTGGCATCCAATAATTTTTTCACTTCACTCTGAATTAAAGGCTCCAGTTTTGGATGCATCTTCCTCAAAGGTTGCTGATAAGGCTTGACTCCAGATCTAATAGGAATGACATGTTGTATAATATTGGTGTCATATTTCTTAAGCTGTTCATATGTCCAGGAAAATACATATTTGTACTATTTGAACAAACTAATGAACTTATTTCTTTCACCCGGGGAACAACACTTTCCAAAATTTACATATTTGGGTTTAACTTCAGTTCCCAAATTTATCAGCTTGAATTGCAAAGATGAGCTATGAGTATTGACATTTGTTGGTCTTTTGAATTTGCTGTCTAAATCAAACATCCGCTCTAAAATCCTGACCCCTTTAGGAATGAAGTTATCGAATTTTAACTCATCTTGGTGTTCTTCGGCATCGATAATTTCCCCTTTGAAAGTTTCATCATTCATCAAACATTCCAAGATTTGTTGATCATCATCAAAAACTCATAGATTAGTAATCATGTCTGCAACTAAAGGCCTGAAAAGTAATTCAATAGAACACTTGTTATTTGAAGGTACAAGCCTTGCAGCTGAGGTAGCTAACAAGTCAGCTGCTGCATTCTTAAGTCTAGGAATGGATACAATATTAAATGCATAAAAATTTGTCAGAAAATCCCACACTTCATTCTGATAAGCTTTTAAATGAGGTGAGATGCAATGTATCTATTTTCAAATTTGCTTTACAATTATTTCAGAATCCCCATACACTTTCAGATTTTATACTTTTAATTCAATTGCTTTTCTTAGTCCCTGAACTAATGCTTCATATTCGGTTGTGTTATTGGTACATTCAAACTCTAATCTACATGAAAGAAAATGTTTATTTTTCTTTTGATCAATTAGGACATAGCTAGCTCCTGATCCTTCCAAAGTTTTAGATCCATAAAAAAAAGTGTCCAAAACCTATCTACTTCTACTATACTTGAATCAAAGACTACATCCGAAACTAAGTCTACTATTTTATAGTCAAATTCATCATCCCGTGAAAATCGAAGGAGATCGGGCTGTGTGTCTGGTGTACCACTGGATTCTTCTGCTTGGTAATTTCTCGGTTCAAGCTCGATAAAGTAATTTCCCAACATATAATTCACTAGTTCATTCTCACACTCCAACTGAGTAACATTGTGCTTCATATGGGGCTCTCTTAATACTTTTATTTGATTGGGACTTCCCTTATAAGGCAAACACAGATTTCACCAATCTGATGCAAAATATCCATTTAGCTTTGTTGACCAATCCCGACTCAAAACAAGTCCATAAGCCTCAAGTATGTATGCTACTGCAATATCGATGAACTGACATACCTTTTCATTTGAAGATAGTTGAATCAAAACATCCTCCATTTACCCAATTACCTTCACAGTTGTTATGTCTAGCTGAATGACCTGCCAAGTATATGGTTTAGGTTGTCCATTTATCTTCTTACAGACTGAAAGTGGCATCACATTGGCTGATGCCCCTGATTCTACTAAACAGTTGTGCACGTTATGGTTGAAAATTTTAAAAGTTAGGAGAAATGGTGGGGTTTTTCATTTAGACTTACCTCCCACACTTGCTTCACCAATTTCTTCTTCTTCAGGTTGATTGTCAGTGGGAATATTTTGCTCTAGTACTTCAAGTTCCTTTAACAACTTTTGATTTTGCTGAGGCATATTACACATTTCAAACAGTGAGATATTTGCCTTAGCCCTTTTAATATCTTCCACAATATTATATTCCATCTTATGTTCTTCAAGATTCTTCTTTACATTATCAATTTTTCTTCGACGAGCTTAACAGGCACGTTAATTTTCTTTGGATTTTGATTTGTAATGGTGAATTCAGGTATTTTATCAACTATGGTGCTCTTCTGAATTTTCTTTCCATTCTTTTGAAGTCTCTTGATTTTTGGGAGTACTGATTTGTCCTCTTTTATCAAACCTTGACTTCTTGTTGTCACATTTGTTTCCAATATCTCCTCCTATTTTAGCTAGCCTTCTTCTTCGTTATCAAACATCGAGACACAGTCCTATAAAACTAGAGCATCTTCTTCTTGTTTTTTTGTGGGTTGCTTATTTTTTTCTTCCTCTTCATTAGCTTCTGTTAGATTGGAGTCCAATAGCTGATTCATTACTAATGTCATCGAATTGATCCATTGGGGGCAATTTTTTTCAGAATGAGGCTGCTTATGAAAGGTGCAAAAATTATCCATACCTACCTCTATTAAATTCGTTGATGCAGAATTGTGTGGAGGAGGTTTAGATTGAATTTTGTCCTCTCTCCTTTTATAGTAAGGCTTATAAGATTTCCGAGCTTCTTTTTCCTTTTCCAAATCTATTATTCTGTTGGATAGCTTCTACATCATTTTCACCATCCCTTCAAAGTCATGTGATTTCTCATCCTTAGTCTTAGTCAGTAACAACGCTTTCTTACCAAAAAACATTTCTCTTAGCTGCTCAGGATAATCTTCTATGCTCTCTTTTTCAGTTTCTACCCTCTCTACTTCTTTAGAAGTTTCTGAGAATGTAGGTTTGACTGACATTTTAGCAAACATAGCCAAGTCAGGCCCCAAAGCTAAAGTAAAGTATTCACTCAGAACTTTATCAGAAGGTTTATCAGTTGCAGAAAAATTCTTTAGATAAGCAGCAAACCTTTGAGCGAAACTATGTACTTTTTCTTTTCTTTCTTTCTTTAAGGCACATAACCCCTTCATTAATGTTGCATGATTTTTTTTTATTGCATACTTACTTCTAAATATTCTTTCAAATGTATCCTAGTCTGTGATTGAGTTTGTAGGCAGAGCAAAATACCATGAGGCTGCTGCTCCTTTTAGGGTATATGGAAACAATCTGCAAACTACATATTCATGTTCTCCAGCCCTTACTCCATCTTTAGCCAAGTAAAAGCTTTGCAATTGATCATCTACCAAAATATATTCGCTTGGGTAAAACTTAGGCAACATTTTCTCAAAATCTTGAGGTAAGTCATGCAAAGGGGGTGCCAGGTTTAAATGTGACCTAGCCCTCCAAGCAGGTGGTGGATTCTATGGGTTGGGTGGCTGATTTGCATTCACGTTTTCCATGAGTTTGGGTGGAGAATGAGGTGGTGAGTGAACAGGGGTATGAATAGGTGAACAGTAAGGTGTATCTGGGCCCAACTGATTCAAAGGTTGAACAGCTTCTTGTGAGGTTGTTTCTACCAGTTCTTCAAAATCTCCAACCAACACTGTGTCTTCCACTATAGGGTGATCTTTCTTTCGATATTCTCTTCTAGGTAAGACAGGAATAATTGGTAATCCTCCAATATTCTTCACATATGCCCTAGTATATCTTCTCAGATCATTAACTACTTTGTTATCGATAGAATACAGATGCTCTTTACCCTTCTCTTCAGGAATTGGATTGGGAAACAACCTGCTTTCAGAACTGTCATCGGTAGAATAATCTCGAAAAAATGGGTTTCCTCATCCAGCCATGCACTAGCGACCCTCCTTCTAGCGCCAAAAACTGTTGAGTCCTGGAAAATCACAGGTAACAACAGTTAGGGATTCTCCCCAGTAAATGTTCCTAGCTAGCCCGTTACTGTTTGGTATGGGAAATTCGTTGGGTTTACGTCTGGCTACCATAGGTCAAGTAACAAAATAAAAGGCTTTACCAGTTATAGCCCAGTCCACCATGCATGTTTTTAGTTTTTTGTATTTAAGTATGAGATGCAAGTGCCTATCTAAAAATGCATATTGATAGAGAATACGAGGAGTGGTCACAATGTGATGCGCAGGTTCTTACCTCTCGTCTTAACTCTCTCGCATCTAAACCACACACAACAAGAAAAAACTAAAACTAATTATCTAACCTATCCCTTGGGGGCAAGATTATTATTCATTAATGAGTAATGTATTTCATCCATGCATTAAGAAAAATCACAGATAGTTGTTACTTATTTCAAAACACATGAACATTTATAGAAATATGAACCACCAGATAGCTAATTGTTTATGAACACCATTCATTACTCACATTGGAAATTTCATAGAATAAACTAGAGCGCATTCATAACAAGAACATAGGTTCAAAGAGTTAGAACGATCTCACAGTTAATGGATAATGGCTGAAAATGAAATAGTTCACATTCAACAAATCCATAGCACAACATTTGAGACCTTCCACAAAGCTTTCTCCAATAGGAAACTTGTAATTTCTTTATTTCAAAAGGAAATAGTTCTTCTTACAACATCCTCTCACAAATCTATCTGAGAAAAATTCCTCGATTCTATCTAACTCTCCTATACTTATACTATAGGAAAAACTCTTGGGCTGCCCCTCGGTGACATTTGGGCTTCCCAAAACCATTCAGTCCCATGATTTTGTCTTTTAGTAAGTGCTCATGATTTACACAATACGTTACATTTCAGATTAAGATTTTAAGAGCACTTTATAAAAAGGGACCAGCTTGGTAACTAATTAATTTTTCCCAAGCCCGGGCCTCTACTACTATTAATCTATTTGAGATCTTAGACCCTTACTTTCTTCTCCTTTTTCTTCATCTTTGTTTCTTCATTTTCTTTCTCTTCCTTCCTTGTTTCCTCCTTTCTTCTGCTTTGTCTTATAGACATATCTTCTATACAACAGCAATTACCCTATCATGAATAACCAGTTTTTAGATCACTTAGCATTTGAAAAAATAATGCAAACTGTATTAAAACATACATCCTGTAAAGTGAACTATCAAAAATATTAATGCGTGAAGAGAAAAAATGATAATGCAATGAAAATCTTGCCCTTTCATATCTTGAACTCCGCTAAATACACTGTCCAAACTAAAATCACAAGCCCAAAAAACAAACTCTTTACTCAATCCAGGCCGCCTCTGGACCACTTCAACATCCTCCGATGAAAGCATGAGAGCTAACAAAAGTAACTGCCATCGAAAAATAGGGTAAAAGCACACGAGAAAGGCAAGAAAACCCTCACCGGCAGGAAAAATACTAAGTAGTCGGATGGTTAGTGCACTAAGGAGCCGTAACGGTGGAAGACATAAGGACTATAGATTTCGTGAAAAAAGGACATCATCGGCGATCGAAACAATGAGGAACTAGCTAGAAATGCATCGACAGATAAATCAACTAAAAAATCAGAAAGATAGTGCGAATGATCGCTGCAACGACGGATGCCAAACTGACTACAAACCCTGCAAATCACGAAACCATCGACGATCGGAACAACTAAAGATCACACATCGAAAAAGAAAAGGGATAGTCCTCCAATCAAATGTCAAAAACAATTCTAAATACTGAAAAGAAAAAAAATCATTTTAAAAACAAAAACTCACGGAATCGGCAAAGATATGGGCTTCTGTCGGGGTGCTTGCAATCTACCATCTGAAATGGTGGCAACGCAAAGGACTAATGCTTCAATCGTAAGAAAACAAAAAACGTTGATAGTCAAAAGTTTTGAAAAAAATAAACAGAGATAAAAACCATCAATGAAAAACATGACTATGCATCAGGACATTCATAATTTACCTTCTACAATGGCGCCTGTGTAAAGAACTACTACCCCGATTCATTGTTCAAATGATCTCCGACAACGATAAAGGAAATCAATCCATAAGTCAAAAACTTCAAAATTCACAGTCAAAAGCATTTGTAGACAAAAAATAATCATTCATCCTCCAAAAGTGGTAAACAATTGAACTCAATTCAAAGTCAGGAAAATCCAAAATTGCAACGAAGGAACAACCAAGTTCAGGGAACCAATAAAACCAGGTAAGATAAAATCAACAAAGAGGGTCCAAAACTTTTAAAAATTTGGGAAGAAAGTTGCAGCTGCAATAGGGTCTTAGACATTGTGAAGAGATGAAATCTCTACTTTAGGACCTAAATGAAGCTTCTAGGAATCGAGGACCACCAATCACACCTTAAACCACCACATGTTACCTATTAAGGACATTCTTAACTTTGTGTGTGGGAATTGACACAATTAGGTTGTTTTAATCACTAACGATGGGTTTAGAGACCTTTGACATGGTTGAGGGATTGAGAAACCAACTAAACAATATATTTTGTTGTGTTGGATGATTTCATGAATTTTATTATCATGTTTATGGAAATCCCAATCTATGTCAAGAACCCTTATTTAATGACCAAGATGGTGGAGGTTTTGAATGGCTGATGCAATTACCAACAATGACTACTCTTTTTGAAGGACATCCTTTTTCCCAAGAGCATCTCGTATTTAACTTGATGAAGCTTTATGTGGAAATTGAATTTATTGGGTCACATACTCAGCTCTACGATAAGTTCAACAATACGCCATAATATTGCAAAATGTCTAGAGTACTTGTGGCAGGTGCCTAGTCATCGGAATGCATAGATAAAGGTTGCACAAACACACCAAAAGGGAGTGTATTTGAACTTCTTGAATTTTCTCATCAATGATTGTATATTTCTCCTAGATGAGAGTTTGAATGATATAATTGAATTGAAAACAATGGAAGCTGAAATGCCAAATAGTGCAGAATGGGAGCAATGACCACCACAAGAGAGGCAAGAAACAAGTTAGCTTTTTCAACAGCACCAAAATATTGTCCGTATTGACATGATGATGGTTGTTCTTATAATGATGAGTTATTTTTAGCCACTGCTGAAGTGCTTCGAAAAATTGGTGAAGAAAAAATGTTGGTTTGAAACAACTAGGTCAATGATGATCGGATCTTTTGCATATCCTAATGAGATAATCATTGACATAGTGGAAATCATGGAAGCAGAACCATCTTATCAACTGACTTATGAAGGGACTATTTATGAGCGCGTGAAAAATAAAATGATGAAGAATATGTGTTTGATGTTTGACAGGGATCGATTGCAAGGCTTGATTTTGAACTAGGTGCCAAGAAAGAAATTGAGAATATTTTCAAAGGAGTAGACTCACTAGCAGTTGATCAAATGAATGGATGGTGGAGATCGAGTTTCACATTAGGGATTTGTATCCCACATTGTCCATGGAAGGAGATTCTTATGTGTTTATATATCCCAACGTATTCTATGTTTATCGAAGCATAGAGAAAACGATAGGCAGGGGCACTTGGTTTTTGGACTCCACGAGAAGCTCACCAGCTCGGTGCCCAAGATGAACTGTCAAGTCTCCTATCCTTTTGGTATACGTGGCAACTTAGTCATCAACAAGGATAGTGACTTGGCAGTGATATGTCACCGATATGGACATTGATATGGAATTTTTTTAGATGTGCTAGTACATATGTGCACACTGCTAGTACAATCCTTGGGTCCATGACTATAGTTATTTCTCTAGTTATGTAGAGTTTTCAATGGAAGTGGAAGATTGCTTACAACCTGAAGACAGTCCAACAAATATAGGGATTGTTTATTTTCAAAGAGAAATTATAATCCATCATGTGATGAAGTCTTTGTGGCACATGACCATTCACATTCTAGTCAACTCAGCTTCTTCAGTGTATTATTTTTAAATTGCACAAATGGATAGGTGATTATTGGACTGTTACTATTTCCAATAAGGGAAATGCTCACTACTAGATTTCAGCGAACAACCAGTCACAACTTACTCATGATAATATGTCCTTATTTATGCATTCATTCATTCTATGATGATCACCTATATATTCCCTAGGATTCATTCATTCATTCTATGATGATCACCTATATATTCTTCCTACTTTTCTGTTGTTTCCAGCAGCATTCACCCTATAGATTGATGAGGGAACCACAAATTTCATAGGATTTTGTGGATGTTATATAGTGTTTCTAAATGAGAAAATTTAGGGAATTTTGTTGTTTCCCCTATTTGCATAGTTATGTGATTATGAGTGTCCATGGATTGTGATGACTTCCCTCATCCTTAAAGTGGACTATTGTAACCTCTCCTAGCTAGGCCATGAGTATTTTGACCTTACCTTTCTATACATGACTTGTTTGGAGTTAATTATGCTAGAGGGAGTACGGTTATGATCATTTAAGGTTGATTAGTTGTGTTTTTGGCTAAATACTGCTACTATCCTACTAGGGTCTTCACACATGGTGACTAAGATAGATTGCTTTCTACTGTATGTATCTAAACTCAACCTACAACACTTTAACCTACTCTCTATCAAGGTATTCAATCTGTTCCTCAAAAAGGTTTGTAGAGCTTTAGTTCACTTCTACCGTAATTGGTGTAGTGATTTGAATATATTGGGTATTGCAAAGTAGTGTGGCAGCTGATGGCCAATGCCTTTGGGGTCCCTTGCTTTTCACTTTTTATCTTTGGGTGTGTGCATCATAAGACCAAACTCTTGCAACCTCGATCAGACAAATCGATTCTACCTTGGGTGGACTCCATTCATTAGAGAGTTGATAGGTTGGTTGTAATTTAGATATTTCCCTTCGGGGTGGTATTTAATATCCAAGCTAGCTACCATTTGGATTTTATGTTTGGGACCTCTACCATTTGTATTTTATGCCATGGGACCTTCATTATTTTTTAGATCTTGTATAACCATTGAAAGTTTAACAATTCAAAGTGCCTAGCTCCCTTTTAGAAGTAACAACGTCCTACCTTTGTGGTACCATTAAAGAAATGGTGGACAAAATCCTTCCTCATCCCTCATTTCATTAATGCACTCATGAAAAAAATTGAATGGGAGAGAGAAAGCTTGAAAAAAACTCAACCCGCCTGATCACTAAACCATTGATGGGTGAAAGAGTGATTATCGAGAGGTAATAGAAACCATTAGAAGGAAGTCATAATACCATCTAAATCCTCTGGGAATTTTTGGCTTGTTTTACTGTACTCAATCTTAGACTTTTTCCAAGAAAATGACATACTGCTATAAAAGAAACCTGGAAGGAGGAAGTTGCTTGGACTTATCTTGGCCATAAGAAAGAAGGGTGTTCCTAAGAGACTATGCAACATACAAAGGATGGTTTATTGTGTTGTATGGATCAATTTGAGGTATGCCAAGAACTGAGTTGGCTGAAAGGAGTGATACATTCCACTTGTGGCATCTTGGTTGACTTTGTGAAGGTTTAGTGGTTTGAAAACTTGACATTTTATCCTTCTCATTGATGAACTCATAGCCAGCATGGGATTGGCATTCTAAATAAGAACAACCTATGATTGGGTGGAAATCAGTACCCCCACAATTGATTGCTCTGGAATGTATTTAAAAGAAGAAGATATGTTTCTTTGATAAGGGTCATATAATATGTCATGTATCCATGTAATTTATCTTTCCTAACTATTGTAGTTATAAGATATGATGGTCATTTGTTAGTTATGAATTGTTGGCTTGTTTACTGGAATCAGTCTTAGAGTTTTTCCAAGAAAATGACATACTACTATAAAAGAAACCTAGAAATAGGTAGTTGCTTGGACTTATCTTGGCCATAAGAAAGAAGGGTATTCTTGAGAGACTGTGCAACAGAGAAAGGATGGCTTCCTGTGTTATATGGAGCAATTTGAAGTAGGCCAGGAACTAGGCTGGCTGAAAGGGGTGATACATTCCACTGGTGGAATCTTGGTTGATTTTGTGAAGTTTTAGTGTTTTGTAAACTTGACATTTTATCCTTTTCACTGATGACCTCGTAGCCAGCATGGGATTGGAATTATAAATAAGAAAAACCTATGTTTGGGTGGAAATCAATACCCCCACATATTTCTCTTGAATGTATTTAAATGAAGAATACATGTTTCTTTGATAAACTAAGGGTCATATAATCTATCATGTATGCCTGTAATATTTTTTCTATCCTAACTACTGTAGTTAAAAGTTATGATGGTCATTTGTTAGTGTGAACATATGTTGTTGGTTTTAATATCTATTATGGAAACATGATAATGATTGGAACGGAAATAACTTCATAGTATGTGGATGATAACTTATCAGTGATTTATGTTTGAATGAAAATTATAAATGCTCTTTGTATTTAATCCTAGATTCCTATATCCTCAAGGTGAGATTGAAGATGCTTGAAATAGTCTTCGATGATGATTAATCCAGGAAACAAAAAATTGAATTCTCAGTTAACAAAGGACTTTTACAGTAGGTCAATGAATTACACATTGAATTTCATTAGGATTAGGTTTCTCGTCTTTGTGAAGACCAAAGTTATGAAACCAAGCCTCAACTTTGTAAGAAAGAGCCTCTGGTCATCACATATAAAGCAATGGTCCACTGGTGGGAATTAATGTGCATGTTCAACAGATGGCCCATTGATGGGGATTAATGTGCATGGTCAAGATCAATAAGTTACTACCTAAAACTAATAATGCATGTAAAATTTGAATGTGAGAATTATCATTTCCCCTTTGGCTCTCGATGGATTCACTTTTTATCAAAGAAAAATATTCAAAAATATTTTATTAAACTTCAAAAGAAACCTCCTTTCCATATTGAAATTCATATGAAATTAAAATAAAATTGGGGTGCTTCCAGTTTTAGCCTAATAACTAGAATCTTAAGCTCACCAAGTTGCATGAATCCAGAGCCCTGAACTCTAAATTTTGTAGAGAATTTACTTTATGATGAAATATGAGATCTGTAATGTTTAGCTTTGATGTTGGAGACTCTAGATCCACTTGCATCCATCTGATGCTTCATTTAGACGTTGTTCCTTTACTATACATACAAAGTGATATTGCATTCTATACAAGAGTATTTTTTTCATATGTCATCAATTGTGATAGTCCAAGTGGCACATAAAAGTTACTACAACATTCTCTAAAAAAACACACAGTTCTATATATATTATTGACTTAATATAAATGAAAATGTATAGTATACACATCCTCAAGGTAATATGATCATGAATTTTCATCTCTCACTACCTAAGATAGCTGAGATGTCCCTCTGAGGGTCACACTCTAATCCTAGCCACCAATATTCATACCGTGGACAACAAACATAGTTGAGCAATGTTATGTCATGGTTGTTAACGGTTGTTCTGCCTCCAACCAATGAAGTAATGTTGACTCCCTTATTCCCTAACATAACCCCATATCGGAAACTTTTAAAGAACTAGATGTTTCCAATACATTTGTTAACTCATCTTGTAGTTTAGTCTCTCAGCCAAGTAATAGAAGTAGCTTTGGGTGAATATCTAGGCATATGACATATGAGATAGGTCTACAAAAGATTAGATGTAAGAAATTGGGAATATAGATGAGGAAATATAAATCCTCACAATATTGTTGAGATCAAAATCCATCTCTTCATTTTAGTTGTTTTTCCTTTTATTCCATGTCGAAGGGATTATAGTGCTCATGGTAGCTACAAAATGGCAAGTTTTTTATGCATTCAATAAGAGGGTGAACCTTCTACTTGTGGATGTTGCATACAATTACAAGGTGACACTTAGTGTTTTTTTATATTATTTAATCATCTTGTAGAGGAATTTTTTCTATTATGTCGTAGTTTATTAATGACACAATGTTATGCCAGAAATCCATGAGGGAAGGGGAGTCCCTCTTGATAATTCACTTGGGGTTAATATGTGTCGCTATTTTGTTGCACTAGTACAAGTGATCAATTTTGCCACGACAAAACGTTGCAATATCCACGGAAAAGCATGGATATTTCCACGTCTAAGTGTTTTTTTTCCGTGGAAACAATTCCGTCGCAATAGAGACGACCCCTAATTTGCGTCGCAAGAGCGACAATGTTCTATATTTCATTAGATTTCTAAGCCATTGCTATATCCACACCTGTCCATCTCGGTATCCACACCTGGCCATCTCTGTATCCACGTCTAGTCGTCTCTGTATCCATGCCTTGTCGTCGCTGTATCCACGCCTTGCCGTCGTTGTATCCACGCCTTTCTGTCGCTGTATCCATGCTCTGTATAAGGTTTTTTAAAAATGCAAATCCAAGACGTCGCTATAGCCACGCCTTTCCGTCGCTATAGCCATGCCTTGCCATCGCTGTATCCATGGTTGGTGAAATTTAAAAAAAAAAAATACTTGCAGCCGTCGCTTAAGCGACAGTTTTTGAAATTTAAAAAAAAAATTACCTAGATTATCTGCAAAGACATATTTGAAGGTCAAATCTACAGTGAGATGCTCTTAGATTTGAAAACATAACAACGCTGGAAATCTGAGAAATCTCTTAAGAACATATGCAAAGGAATTGTAGGTGAAATGGTGGACTAGCCATCTCAACAAAGAACGCCAATATTTGGCAACAAGATGGTCAATGCCCATTTGGATTCTCCCTCAAAAGTTGATAAACTTTGGTGCAAACACTACTCACATCGAAACATAATAATAGTATTTCAATCATATGGAGAAAGCCTGAAAAGATTGAAGAGATCTTTAAAATTGTTCTGAAAGAGGGTGTCTGACAATAACACCCGTCTCCTCGTATGTATTTGGGAAAGAGCATGGAGTATGTTGGTGTCCTTGTTGCGTGGGAAAATCCCTTCATCTAAAACCAACAGTCCTAGTCCCTCAAGTAGAATTTGTTGGCAAGATTGTGTCATTTGATTTTCTAATTTTTCACAGACTATACTTGAGAACTGTGAATAACTTACAAAGAGAATACTCTTATTTTCTTTCCATTCTCTCAACGTCTGAAGCTGGTTGCATCTCAATGTTTCTACCTTATTGGTTACATCATATAGGTTATAAACAGAGATCTCCTCCACTCCCCATTTTTTAAACTCTTTCATCCATGAACCCAAAATGCTTTTGGGTGCTACAATCAGTGGCCTTTCCTCTGGGTACTTAGTCAAAAAACTTTGAATAAAGCTAATCATAAGGAATGTCTTCCCTGTTCCTGGTGCATGTGCCAAAATGCATCCACCAGGTTCTTCAGCTATAAGGTTATTTTGCAAAAAGTTAAATCCATCAACCTGGTGTGATTTCATGTGTTTTTTCAGACGGGGATGCAAAACAAGTTTCAGTATAGGGGTACTCTACTCTGAGCTTTTGTAATTAAATGACTCAGCATTGTTGATCCCTAAAATACTCCCCAAGTCTCGATTAGGGGCATGCCTGGAATGTTTTGCTGCTTTCCTAGCCTGTACAAATGCAAACAAAATGTTTTAGACTATGTTTTACACAATTTATTCAATCAAATATGCATTTGCAAATGAGTATGCAATCGTGCATCAATATTTACATTAGTCACAGACATGTAAATGAAGTAGACTATAGAATTATATATATAAAGACTCTAGATTATAACGGTAGATGAAGGAAACAACATCAAAAATGAAAATTATTAAAATGAAACACTAAAACTAAAGCAAAAAACACCACACTATACTAATAATCACATATGAGTTGACAGAGAGCAAATGTACACCATAATTACCATGCACTGCCGATCCATCTGTCAACAAATACTTAACTTTACGTGGATCTGTTTCCCCAAGAGCAGGAGAGAGAGATGATACTTCTACCTGAAGCAAAAATTGACGCTGTTGCTGAGAAGACAAGAGCTGATACGAGATACGACATCTCTAGAAGATTTATTTCTCCTGTAATAAACAACCCAAAAAGGAGTGATGTCCAACGTTATTATGGAAATACAATACTCCTTTATACACCATTTCATGATAGTAAATGGGAGGATGGGAGGATTAAGAACATACATTACTTTTTCAGAGCATTGCCAGATAATGGGTTATGGAGACTAATGGCAAAAGATGCCTATGGTGCATGTGGGTGTTCCCTAATTCATAGGTGGGAAAATTCTAGGTGTTTTTTTGGGCCCTTTTTGCATCCCTAAGGAGTAAGTATGGGTACTCTTGGTTTTGTTTCAAACCCTAGATGGAAGTCCTAGGCATACCTAAGCCTTCAAAATGCAACCTGCGCCATTATATCAACATTCCTCAGCATTATTTAGTGAAACCTAGGCATGAATGAGAAGTTCTGCAATAAAATCGTCTTTAAATACTCAACGACGGTAGCCTCTATGAGATAAACAATGGAGTAGCAGTTTGCATCAAAACAATAGTATAATGAATCTAAAAATATCAATAAACATCAAGTTTGTTTAACCTTGGTTTGTACACTTATTATCCGTAAAACAACCTTCAAAGGGGCATTTTGAGGCATATTTTCACACAACGGCCCTAAAAGTGGTAAAACACAGTCACCTACAACAAATATGGGCACTTCTTTGGGTGAATTTCATGAGGAACAACCATGGATCTTAAAAAATATGGACTGCCATGAGCATAATCAGTCACCTATAGCAGTCCTGGGCACACCTACATGGATAATGGGCACTTTTCAACCCCAAAACAGTCTCATACAACTATGAAGAAGCAAAAAGCCAAAAAAATTGAGCATGTAACAGCCTCTAATAATCAATCTTGTGTGTGAACAGTAGTAGGAGAAGTGTGTGAACTTGTTATGAGGCGTGCCTTATCCTTCGAACTTGAAGAGCACCTAGTAAATCAAGTTCTGAAGGTAGAGGATGGGAGGTTTGCTTATACTGATGATGCTCTTGTTCTTGTAGCTCGCATTCTTATTATAAGGACATCCACAGGGTCCAGTTTGGGAGATGACTCCTTAAGACTCAATATGCAAAGGCTACGCTGGTTTTATTGTTGAGAAAGTGAAAGCTACATATTCAGGGTGCTTAAATATCCAAGAAGTTTGTGCAAGTGTTCCATCCCTATTTTTGAAAGTAAATTTCTTTTTGGGCAGCAGTTGAGAATTCAAACTATCCAACCGCTCCTTCAGCTCTGCAATGGCGTTCTATGCACTACATACCTCATATGAGGGCAAGAAATAAGAATTCATAGCCACTAACTTTTCAAGGTCATTGATATCTAAATCTAGGGTTTCTAAGCCTGATTTCAGAAGGCTTTTATCTTGAGTGCTTGTTTCTTCATGAATTTAGTCCATTCAGCTTTCGTATAAGCTGCAAGTCTTGGCATGGCTTGTCATTTACCAGGGGACCCCCTCTAAGTCTAGAAAATGATTGTTTGGAGCCTTGAGCAGACCTGTAGTAGCATTTGGCCCACTTCTGTATAGCACATTTTGTAATAATTATTCACTAACAATAACAAGAAAAAGGATATGCATGCAAAATATAATGGAATATTATGCACATTATCAAGATTTAAAATGAACTCACCATAAAGGAAAGAAGTCCTGTCAAAATACTGCAACCAAAGTTTCAAGACCAGTCAGTCAATTACATCTATAACTGTATTCAATGGCTTCACATAACAGCAGGCAAGGAATATACAAACAAAATCCCAAGACATAAAACATGCAAAGCTTCCTTCTATGTAAATACCTTGAGACTGACCACATTGGATTCCATGTTTCAAGATGATCTGAGACACATAAGACAACAAAGCATGAAATCCACATTTTTCAAATATATTAACGCTGAGTGATATAATGCATAGCAACTCAAGAACTTGAAAAAATGCTTGTCAACTTACAGTCACTCATAGACATGCAGATTCTCTTGTGTGTTGCAAAGCGACCATTTGGAGTGATCATACTGCTATTTTATACATGTTTATACATGTTATATTCCATGCTATTTTAAATATTTTTAAATTCACACCTAAACAAGGTATAAGAATCATCTTTTGAAGTGTACAAATCATAAGCTTGGTTTTGGCCTACATCTAAAGACACTGTCCATGACAGATAACCAACAAAAATTAGTGTATGGCAGTTGCCTGCTTCACTGTCAACCCAGATATATCCATACAAAGTGGCCACCAGAAATTGCCAAGAAATATCCAGTTAAGAGTTACCAACTGCCCAGTTAAGAGTACAACACCAAGATACCACTTTGAGTTACCAACACCTTGTTCACAATTGCTGGTATCCAACATATTGCCCTACTATAATACAAAAGATAAAGGTTGCTAGTAAAAATAACCAAAGTAGCACAGGCTGCCCATTATTGACACCAAAACAGTGTTCAGTTGAAATCTTTGAAATCGGCATATTTCTTTCATACCAAAAGAAATTAACAATAAAATCAAAGCCAATTGCTTGTAACAAATCCAACACCATACAATTGTTTAGAGACAAAACCATTGCAATCATCACATGTTTCATAGGATTTTGTACAAAGTCTAAGTTTACAAAAGTAGATTGAAAGATTCCAGTCACTAGAAAACTTAAACTTAGTTGACTCTGAAGATTAGCTGGCATCATCTCACAAATTTTCACGAAGTGATAGAACAGCAAGTATTGTTTTTATAGGTTAGTCAAGTCCAGACTAAGCAATGGCAAGGCCATTACACTACCAAAAACTGCCATTAGTAGAACCAATAGCCATGTAGGGAAATTCTTTGATCCTCAACGCTTCAGTCCTTTCTGTACTGTCTCTTTGTCATTGTGTCTGATCCCCTGTGATTGCTCCTGACCAACAGTTGTGGAAGATTTTGCATCCCCATTATTTGATGTCGATTCAAACTTCATGTTTTCAGCTTTTTGTTGTTCAGAATACTTCTCCACATACTCTGGAAGCATTTTTTGAAATATTGAACTGCATAAAATAAATAGATGCAATCAAAATAAATCACATAATGCAAAAAGCCAGTCTTCTCTAACAATAAATTAACATCCAAAATAGTAAATACAACTGAACTCAGACTCTTAGAAACAGAAATCTCCAAAACCACGTGATAAATACTTAAGACACCAAATATATGCGTTCAACAGTAACCCTAAGATATTAAAACTCCCAATAGACCAATTTGTTTCTAACACCTTGCAGGGTAATTCTCAGGGACTTCCCAGAATTCATGGATGGTTCTCACTGCAAAACTTAAGCATTAATTACAGTATCTGATCCGGTAGGGATATATAATGAGGCCTGCAACAGAGCCAGACAACCCCAAGAATCTTTCCTGACACATCCTACCTGATGCTCATAGCACTCAGCCACTAAAGATAGCCCACAAGAATCAACTAACCCCAGATATATCCATATACAATTATCATATGCCAATGTGTGTAATAAATACTGACTATAATAGTGTCTTATATATACTAATTGTCGCTCAATACTCATGTAGGCCCAGCTCTAGGATGCGCCTTACTTAATATTTGACGCATTATATTGGCTCTACTGCCATACCATAACATCCATTAGGATCATGACTCCTAACAGATTCAAGTACAATATTTTATTATAATCAGAATATTACTCCCAAAGAGACCATCATTTTATTTGCTTCAAAAAATGAAACTAACAGGCTCAACAATGGATTCATATCTATCATGAAGAATCAACCAATCCAAAGGTGGAGAAGCATACAGCAGAATTGC
>LPNX010836253.1:522317-553575 GCA_001517045.1 Pseudotsuga menziesii | reverse complement strand
CCCCCCCCCCCCCCCCCCCCCCCCCCCCGTTTTTTTTGTAAAACTATTATTTTCACGCAATCTGGCGCATTAGCTCGCTGCCATTTTTCTCCTTTTCATCCCTGAAATCCCCTGAGAAACAGCTGAAAAATACCCCTGAAAACAACTCAAATCGGCTAGGAAATCTCACGGAAAACCCCAAATTTGCTCCCTTGCAGAATCGGCCCTCACTTCATCTATCCATCCAACACATCGGCTCCCGGAACCATCATCACATCCGCTGAATCGGCTCTCCAACCAATCTCCCTTCCATCGTATCGGCTCTCGGACCATTCTCCCTTCCGCCGAATCGGCTCTCTGGAAGCTCTAACCTTCCGCAACGGCGGCTCCCTAGAAGCTCTAACCTTCCACAATGGCGGTTCCCTGGAAGCTCTAACCTTCCGCAACGGTGGCTCCCCGGGAGTTTCAACCCTTCCAACTTGGCACTTACATCGGACATCGGTTGACTTTTGGATTGGAAGTCGGATGACTTTGTCTTCCTCTGAATCGGCTCCCAGACCATTCTTCCTTCCGCAACGTCGGATGGAAAACTTCATCAATTCGCTCGCAATGGCGAACGCCCACTTCGCCAGCCCTTCTGATTTGCACTTACGTCGGACGTCGGCGGACTCTCGGAACATCGAACGTCGGCTGACTCTCGGAACATCGGACGTCGGACAACTCTCTCTTCCGATTTCTCCAACACTTAGCCAAATTTTTTATTTTCCAAAATTTCTTCTTCGTCGGCAATCGGATGACTCTCGCATCGGATGTAGGATTGCTTCGCCATCCGCAATGGCGGATGGAAGACTTTACCAGTCCTTCCGCAATGGTGGAAGTTCACTTCCTTCAATGGCCCGACCGTTCCATACTTAGCCGAATTTTAAATCTTTCTATGGCGTCGGCGATCAGACGGATCTCAAGTCGGATGCGAGATTGCTTCGCTGTCCGCAATGGCGGATGGAAAGATCGTTGTCTCACCCGCAAGGACAGAGGTTAACTCCATGAACCCTTCCGCAATGGCGAACAGGAACTTCACGAAACCTTCCGCAACGGCGGGTAGGGACTTCTCCAGTTCTCCCGACTGTTCACACTTAGCCAAATTTTCTCAAAATTTTTACTGCTCTGCTGAACAGAGAAGGTAATTCTACCTTCTGTCACTGCACCTTCTTGGCCCATAGAGGCCCATTGCTGCAACCCAGAGCTCTGATACCACTCTGTCATGTCCCCATCCCTCACCCAGCAAAGAGGACGCGATGATCATCAACACAGCCGGGCAAACAGCCCATGAACATAATTAAAAGAAAACAATGCTGGAATTAAAACTTACAAGCATACACAGATGCATAATTCATCATACAAGGATGCACAGTCCTTCAAACAATTAGTGGAAGCAAACATAGACATTCCAGCATTTACAATCAATATAAATTACAGAGATGCAGTATACAGCAGTACTTATCTTTTGATGAATAATTCACCCGCAACCAGCTACGTCGCTGCAACGTTCCACCCAACCATAGGCCAGCGTGCTCATCAATCTCTCAGCACACTGCCACCTTCGAGCTGGGCATGATTCCTCCAGAATAAGGGTCAATTGCAGGCTTATACATAGCCAAGGGGACATAAACAACAAACCAACACAGCTGGGTTTCACAGGATTTCAACAGACAAGCCAAGCCAGCATAGTCCGAAGACTAACCATTGCACTCAGGAAATTACTTAGCTGTCACAGCTTAAACAGGGCAATACGGAGTTGTTCTTGGCCCTATTGTGGCCAAAACAACTCAGCAACAACACCCAAACCAGGGTAACAACAACAACCCAATTTCACAATGAAAACGATGGCAACTATGCACAGTCCAAAACAAGGAAACTCACACAGACCACGCTGGAGACAAATTTACATACTCCCAGCCTGGGCGTGGGTAATAATCAACGTAGAACCCACAATTCGACCCATGGGGAAAGGATTCAGCCACTCCATTCACCAATCCACAGAGGAAAACGACGTGGGTAAAACCCAGGAAATTCCTGTGCGCGAAAATGAGAAACGAGAGGGAAATTCTCTGCGTGAGAATGCACAGCAGTCAGGAGGACGCGAATTGCAAGTGCCTGAGCGTTTAGCAACTCGTGAAGAGGAAGAAAATGCCTGCATGAGACCAAAATCACCCAGAGCCTATGCGTGAGAAGCCAACAGACCAAAATCGTGGTGAGAGTGTACTGACCAGGGATGAGTGTGTGAGGGGGAAGAATGGCAAACGTGGGTGGAGTGGGCATGTGGGAAAAGGACTAATAGTCCTGCCACCACCAAAGGCAATAACTGCCTCAACCACCAGTAGCCATTACTCCTCAACCACTAGCTGAAGCATTAAAGAGGTTGACAAGGTTGGGTGAGGCAAAAGGTGACAAACAACAAAGGTGGTGAAACATGGGTTTTTCCCCATAACCAAGGTTTGACATCCCCCACCCCTTATCCGTTGGAACCATGCCCTTTTCATTCAACGTTGCACTGCCGTAGCTGGTTGTGGTTTTAGTTTTAATTGATGTGTGTGTTTACATGATGCCGAATTATAATGTGCCTTATAGCACGACATATCACCGAAAATTATCCCCATTGCCGAAACATACACAACCAAATCGATGGTGGGGCTTTTGCCTTGAGCTCCTCACCACGATTAATTACAATATATACATCATGCAAACGGGGTCGAAACCGGGGATGTTACAAATCTTGCTGCAATGGAGTAGAATGTTGTATCACAATCCCCTAAAGCAAAATGGTTTTGAATATCTCAAGATGAGCACACTTATATGTGTTAAAGACTAGGTCTCTTAACACCTGACTGTAAAGAGCTTTATTTTTTACAGAATGTCTTGAAAACGAAGTTGAAAACATTGAAGAAAAAGTATTTCAGCTAGGTTATAGCCTGAAGTGGGTGGAGTGAAGATTTGGGAATTATATATATTGGAACTTTGAAGAAATTTAACTGGTAGAGACAGAGATTGAGGTAGCTTTAGGTCTATGAAGTCTTAACTATCAAGTTGTAGTTATGTTATTTTGAATTTTTCTGAGCATTTTGAAGGTTTTGGAACTTTTATCATTTTGGGTAGCAGGCTGTTTTCCATTCTATAATCTTCAATGTATGTTTTCTCAAGAAAACCAAAGGGATGCTTCTCCACATATGTGGATGGCATCCCTAGTAAACCTATCAGCGTAGACTAGTGCACCTAACCCAGGGAGATTTGAACAGGGTACTTGCTGGCACTGAACTAGCCAAATGCACAATAATATTGGTGACTACTGGTTAAGCTAATCACATGGGATAATCTTCAATGTACATACGCCTTCCTAGCATAATAATAAAAATGAAGGAAGAATCTTAGTATGCCTTGTCTAAAATAAGGTCACCACAAGAGATCCCTAGGGAACTTGGCTCTAAACTCTTCAATCCAATATGCTAAGAAATGCTAAGAAATGCACAAAAGGAAAAAAGAAAAAAACATTGGTGGTTCCCAGTACTGGGTGTGCACTCTTAATGATAAACCATGTTTGGGTGGTTATAGTAAAGTTCACCAACATGTTTTGGACATTATTGGTAATTGGGCTAGACCATATAAATTTTACTTGTGAAAATTTTTCAAGTGACTAGGCTTCATTTAAAAGTGCATATGCTAAGAAAATCGAAAACCTTACGCTTTAGATTCCTCCTGATTTCCAATGAAACACGAGTATGTTGGTTATATAAGGGGATATTCTAGTATAGAGAAGTCTTCAGATCGAAATGTGATTAACAAGCGTAGCATACAGCATACGAAGGAGACAGATACACAATTGTTGAGTTTATAATGCCTAGTAGAATTATTGTTAATGTTGACAGATAAAACAATTATTGAGTTTATTATGTCTAGTAGAATTATTGTTATTGTTATTGTTAATTATTGGCATCCCTTGGGTGAGTACAGGGTGTAATATTATCACGAATGGATGGATATTTACCCCCATTTTAAAATATATAAGGAACAACAGGGTCTAAAAAGTGCCAGGGTTAATGGAAGACCTTAAACAAATCTAGGTGAGGGTTGTACTTTATTATCATGGACAGTTAAACATTTTTCAGACAAAGATTTGTAATAAAGAATTTTTGGGGATCTTAGAAGGGCATACTACTTTTTGAGAGCAATGATTAAAGTGGTAAGATGAAAGATTTTCTTTTGGTTATTAGGTGTTGGTGGACACAATCTGTGATTGCCAGCAATGATTGGTCTAAAGTATAGTGGTCCAAAACAACACAAGGCAAGAGGGTATGATTCTGGATGATGATTTTTGGAATGATTGCAAAAATATTTACTATGGTATTTTGGGCCTTGCCAGCGCAATTCCAAGTGATTGTTGGTGTTAGGGCTAACCATTTCAACACTTGGCAGCAAATGCTAAAAGAAAGAAAGACCAGACAGATTTTTGCGTCGAGAGGTGCTCTACTGCCCAGTATGGGGGAGATCTTGTAACGTGATGTAACGTTACTAACGTTTGTAACATGTCAGCAAAAAATAATAGTGATAGCGAATATTATGGGAGAGATCTTGTAACGTAATGTAAAGTTTATAACATGTCAGAAAAAAATAACAGTGATAGTGAATATTATGGGAAATAAATTTTCTAATAGGCCAAAATAAAATAATTTAATATGGGGGAGATGTTATAATCTTCCTACCTAACAAAACAATAAAAAAGTAAAAATTTAATTATCCGTAAAAAAAAATGTGGGTCAAGAAAAAAACACAAAATTGAATTATTCGCAAAAAAATGTTGCCCTTGCACATGGTTTTAAAACCATGTGCAAGACATTCTAAACAACCCATGGTTTTATTGTACATGGTTTAGGAGGCTTTGCACATGGTTTTTAAACTATGTGCAAGGTCTCCTAAACAACGCATGGTTTTATTGTGTACATGGTTTAGGAAGGCCTTGTAAATGGTTTTAAGACCATGTGCAAGGCCTCCTAAACAACCCATGGTTGTAGGAGGGCCTTGCATATGGTTTTAAAATCATGTGTAGGGAAATGATGCAATGTCANATATTAAATATTAATAATAAAAATATTATATGTGGACCTTAAATAAAAAGATGTGTCTTTTGGTTTGAATCAAATCAATGGATACCTAAGAAGAGGTTTGAACCCCCAGAGATTTGATCCATCTTGGCGCTTGATAGAGCCTAGGATTTGGATCTACGTTGGTTACACCCACTGAAGACAGTGTGTTTGCCTCCAAGAAAAATATATTATTTTTTGAGGCAGGAATCACCATCCTTGAGTGGAATGAAAAGCCAGAGAAACATACAGCATGTAATCAAGTTGCTCACCTAAAGAACCGTCAAGCAGTTGTTTGTTTACCCAGAGGTCCCGGTGGATGGGTTGTGCTCTCCCAAAGAATTGCCAAGCACATATGTTGTTATGAGACTCTGCAACTGGAAAGTGATTTTCCAGTTATGCTTTAGTTTGAAGAGGCAAGTATGGTAATATTGATCTATTAAATCCACATTGAATGGAAGTGGCCTGGCTTTCTTTAACTGAAAGTGAATATCTTGCTTCCATGATATGAGATTTAATTTTGTTGATATTATTGGATTCTAAATTTTTCTTGGAGAAATTTATGAACTTGGATTGCCCTAAACCTTGAACATGTATGCATGCATTGGTAATATTGATATCTTAAATCCACAATGAAAGGAATTGACCTGACTTTATTTACCTGAAAGTGTATATCTTTGTTTTCAAGATATGAGATTTAGTTTTGTTGATTTTGTTGAATTCTGAGTTTTTCTGAGAGAGAAATTTAGGAACTTGGATTTCCCTCAACCTTGAACATTTATGCATGCTTTTGTTAATTTTGAATGCTTCCTGCAGTCGTTGAAAGGCATGTTAAATTCACAAGCATCGATCATTATGTTTTAAAAATGTATGAATTGAATTGTTAGTTACAAATACATGTTAAGGTCATGGATTTCAATTTTTTGGCTTTTAGTAATTGGTAGAGTATAATTATGCTTCTTTTGATCAAGGCATTATAATTGACTTACTTCTTTAAATTTTGCAGCCATTTGATTGGATAAAAGAGCAGTTTACTGCCAAACCATAGGATCACCAGCAAACATAGAACTGTTGGCTACTTCATAGAGGATTGTAATAATGGAGAACTCGAGGAACAATCTTTTTTTCCCTAGCTTTATTCTTCTGAATAATTAGACAAATTTATTATCGTAATCTGCAACTGTTGTTTAGTATTTCTTATGGCATTGATGTGTTTAATGTGGAAACTGTTTTTTCCGAGACATTTGAGCAATGCCAGAGGTAGGGGAAATTGTTTTCTCTGAGCTATTGAGCAATGGTATAGTTTGAGATGAGTAAGTTGTCACTTCATTTTCTGCCTTCTGGTGCAATTTTGCTCAGTAGCGTAGAACTATTGTAAAGTTTTCAATATTCTTTCTTTCCATAGATCAAAATTTCTGAGGTTGATTCGTCATCTGTCTTTTGTAGATAGTTTTATTTCTGTACTAGTTTACTCTGTTGTAAAAGTTATACAAGAACCAAGATCTCTGTCTACTGTTTTTAGGTTAACTGTAGTAAGTTTTATATCCACCTTGTTTAATCTATGATCTGTAACATATAACCTTCTGGCATCTCTGCATAATCCACTTGCCTAATTAGCTTTGGAAACATTGCCTTAAGATCACATCAATTTAATAGTTGTTATTATTGTGTTCATGATTGATCAATTATAAGGATATTGAAAGTTCATAACTGTTGTGATGTTTTGACTATTGTGTGGCATGTGCTTCGAAACTTGTCATGATAGATCCACAGTAAGGTATCTGCTCCAAAACTTTTAATATCAAATCATGCAAATAGTTTCCAAGACACCACATAGTTGGATAGAGGCTCAGGGGAAATGTCACACAGTATAATCATATATATGGTGTTGTTAGATAGGTTTGAACATGTCATTCGTTGTATTATGATTTTGAATTGAATTTGCAACTTCAGTTCCTAGGTGAATTAAGCGGGTGTTTCTGGATTGGTTATTATCTCCTTCTTGACTCCATGTCCTAGTCATTAACGACAAGAAAAAAATTGAGTATACCATATATATTTTGGACTTCCTTGTAATACAAAAAAAATGAAGAAATCATATCACTTATATTTCCTTTTCCAAATGCATATTATGTACCGTTACTTGAGGATGTTAGCATTCTGACCCATTGAAGATTCTATCTTGAAAATAACCATTCATAGTCTGCTTGTGAGCATAATGACATGTTGAAGATTCTAGCTTGAAAATAACCATTCATAGTCTACTTGCATTCTTCGGTACTGTTAATTTCTTACCAGTTGCTCTTATATTTCCCTTTAGTTATTTGTTTCAGTCTATGGTATTCCTTTCATTATTATTAGTCATTTCTTTATTGTATGAAGGCTCGCATATATATTTTTCTCTATGAGAAGGTGTCGCCCTTAGCTTCTACACTTTCTTTATCATTCCCCTTTGTCACATTCATTTTCATTTTATCATTCTCTCCTGTCAGGTCCATTTTCATCTACCTTCAATATTTGAGTATTTGTCCTTGTAGCCTAAATTTCTTGTATCATTCCAGCATCTCCTCCATTTTTAGTTTATCCCTTTTGCCTAAATTTGTAAAGTGTTTTATATATTGCTCTTCTCAGCGTCTCCTCCATTTTTAGTTTATCCCTTTTGCCTAAATTTGTAAAGTGTTTTATATATTGCTCTTCTCATTAGTAAATTTTAGTTATATAGCCTCATATTTTGCTTTCCCTTTTATGACTAGGGATCCTCCTAGATTCTACATTTCTTTATCCCTCCCTCTTTATCACCACATTTTTTTTTGTACCTTGCATCTTTGACTATTTTCCGTTGTAGTCGAAATTTGTAATAGCCATTTATACGCCATTTTGTATGCTGTTATTTTTATTAGTAAAATCTAGCTATCAAGGTCTCTTATTTGTTCTAGGAGGCTCAAATGAATTTATCCAATTTTCCACCAAGTTTTTGGGCTTCGGGGATGGAAGAGTGGGGAAACATGAGAACGACATCTGTAGAAGTATCCCCCAAATTTTAGGGAACATTGAAAGGGACGTCATCGTATTTGACATTGGAGATCCCACTTGAAATACAAAAAACATTAATTTGGAATACATACAAGTTGAAACATAAATATTGAAATTTTATAATCTAATAGACTACTACATACCTGATAACAATTTAACCTAATAAATCATAAATTATAAATCTGGAAATAACTATCACAATTATATTTCTGAGTTCTCATTCTATTTATAAAATTGGAAATCTAGAAGATGTAAGTTATCTAAGTTTCAAGAAGATAACTATTACTAATATAAATTTAGAATATATACATCAAGTAGAAAATTGTTAAACAAGATCAGAAATACAGCCATATTGAAATGAAAACTCAAAATTGTGAATCTTGAACTCTCAATCTTATACATCAAGATTCATATTTTTAAATGCCATAAGACCTAAAAGTTGGGTCAAGTCTAGATTCAAAACAAAATCAAAGTAAAAGTAAAACATGTCAAATGACAAATCAACATCATTGCTTAAGGCAATGCTCCACTAATCTTTGCGTCTAGTTGTTGCATTCTTAGTCATGCTCAATGGCATAGCAACCAAGTTGAGTTGTGATTCATCAAGGCCCCCTTCTCATCCATGTGTGCATCATCCTCTAAATCAACAACCTACTATTGGTGCATTCAAATACTCAAGGGTCTTCCTATGCTCAAGACATAGGGCATTATGCACATCGACTAACCTCTTTGCGATTCTAGAGGTAAGTTTGTTCATCTTGATAGAGTGGAAGAAGCTATATGTGAACCAATTCCTCTGATACAAGAAACAAATAACAAGATGTTTGAGCCTTGGAGCTTCATTCCTTACATCCTTCACCAACCAATTAGGCCATCTTGGCCTGAATCTATGTGATTTTCTTGAGCATCGAGCTTGTTGAAGGGGCCATGAGGACCCACAAATTGAATATATTGTCTTCAAAGTTTTGGCCCTCTCCTCATTATACATATTTCCAATCGCATCTTGAAAACTATTATTTACCTCAATATCATCAATGGGAGGAACACTCTTGATCCTTTCCACATCTTTTTGGGTTGCGAATTTAATCCCAATTCGAAAAAAGAATGGAGACATGCGTTTGTGTGTTGACTTTCATAATTTGAATAGGGATTCTGATAATTTCAATTACCCTATCCCTTTAATGGAGCAGGTGTTGCAGCAAGTTGTCGATTCAAAAATGCTCTAGACTTTACTAGATGAATTTTTTGGTTATAACTAGGTCTTAGTTGCATTCCTTGATGAAATCAAAACTAAATTTTGAACTCCATGGGGGACATACGCATATCTCAAGATGCCCTTCAGGTTAATCAATGTTGGAGCAAAATTCTAGAGATAAATGGATGTAGCCTTTAAGGGTCTGATCAATTGAGTTGTAGTAGTTTACCTTGATGACATCACCGTTTTTTCAAATGATAGGGACATCATATTCTTCATTTAAAAAAGGTATGTAATAGATGCATAAAATATGGTGTATCCCTAAACCCCCTAAAAAATAGTTTTTTGTTACCAAAGGTAAATTTCTTGGTTTTATTGTTTCCAAAGAAGATATGCCAATAGATCCAGAAAGGACTCAAACCATTTAAAAATCACATATCCTTTTTTCTAAAAAAGCGATGCAATCTTTCTTGGGTAAGACAAACTTTGTGCTCATATATGTCCTCGGATTTTCTGAAATTGTTAGACCTTTAAAAAATATGATTAAGAAAGATGTTGAGTTTAAATGGGGAGAACTAGAAAAACATGCAATCTATAGAATCAAGGAATCTATTGCAAAAGCTCCTTTAGCCACTCTTGACTTTTCTAGAAATTTCATTTTATATATTTTTTCATATGACTTATCGTATGCTACAGTTTTGATGCAAAAAAATCTAGAGGGAACTAGTTCCCTAATGCATTTATGATTTCTTCACTCAAAGGTGTGGAGCTAATTATTTGGAAGTTGATAAGAAACCCTTTTTCGTATTTAAGGAAGTTAAGAATCTCAGGCCTTACTTGCTAAAATTCAAAAAGAGCTTGGAGACAAAAGAGCTCACTAGATGACTACTCTCCAATAATTTAACTTTTATATTAAACCAAAGTAGTGAAAGGAAAAGGACTTTGTAAATTGGTTGTCGAGTATGATTCTTCTCCTGGGGTACAGTGTTATCCTAAACAAGAACAATCGATGTTTGAATGAGAGGTTTGACCTATTTCAGCCATACTTGATTCCTGGTATTTAGATTTGAAATAATTTTTGTTGTATGGTAACTCCCCTAATCATCTTGAACCAAAATAGAGAAGATCCTTAAGACTCAAATTTTCCCCTTATCAGCTGATAAACAATGCCTTATTTAGAAAGAATTATGACGAGGTACTTTTGTGTTGTCTTGAAAAGGACGATGTTGAAAAAGGCTTGGCAGAATTACACTCCAGACCATATGGTGGAAGTTTAGAGGTGATACCATTGCTCATGAGGTCCTTCGTGTAGGTTACTATTGTCTTGCATTTTTTAAAGATGCACATGCACTAGAACACAAATGCCAATTCTACAAAAAAACAACCGGTAGAGTCAAGAAGTTCGCCTTTCCTTTACGGCCTGTTATTGTTGAATTTCCATTTCAACAATGGGGGTTAGATATTGTAGGCCCTATCAACCCATCTTCCAGTATGCAACATAAATACATAGTGACAACTACTGATTACTTTACTAGATAGATTGAAGTTGTTTCGTTGCATGTGGTAAATTCAAACCAGGTAATATCTTTTCTTCAACAATTTATCATTAACATATTTGGAACCCTAGAGTCACTTGTTTTATATAATTCCTCTTATTTTTCATTTGTTGAACTGACAACATTTGATTTAAATAAAGGCATTAAAATTAGGTACTTTGCCAATTATTATCCCTAGGGAGATGGTTTACCCTAATCTACAAACAAGAATCTGTTGAATATCCTTAAAAGGAAAGTGGTTAGTCACCATAAAAACTAGCATAACGAGCTCTTGCATGCTTTGTGGGAAGACCGAGTTGCGCCAAATGCTTCTATAGGTAATTCCCCTTGCTTCCTGGTATACGGAGAGGAGGCAATTTTGCCTCCCAATATTTCCATGCCTTCACTCCAACAATCTCTATCACTGGAAGAAGTGGATTCTCCTGTTATGCAACGCAGAATTGATGCTTTGTTAAAATTGGAAGAAGAACGGGATACGGCCAAGAAAATATTTCATCAACATCATATGGTCGTTAAGAGATGGTTTGACAATCATTCTTCTTCTAACAGAGACATGGTGGGAAATCTGGTGTTAAAATGGGACAAGGCCCATGAAGACAAAGGGGAACACACTAAGTTCCAACAACTATGGCTAGGGCCTTTTGTTATTAAAGAAGAATTGGAACCCAAAGCTTTTCAGCTTAAGACAATGGAAGGGTAAGAAGAATCCCATCCCGTCAATGGGAAAATCCTGAAGTGATATTTCTTTTGATCCTTGGATGGGAAAATCCATCCTATACATACCTTGTGCATAACCAGTTTTTTTTAGTGCAGATTGATGCGTGTTTTCATTTCATTTTGTTGAGTTTATTTTATTTTGCGTTCATATCAAGCCCTAATATTAATCAATTTAATTATGAAATTTTTTAGGATAAGATGATTATTATTACAAGAATAACTTTTACACAAAATAGTTAATTAGATCCGTTATTCTTTATTATTAAATAATCATATTGTATCAACTAAATTTTCTATTATCTTAAATCATGTTCTTATTTACTTATTTTTCTCCTTTGTACGTTCCAATTAATAAAAGAGGGAAATGGTTCGACACTCATTTTCAAATCGAAACCTGGTTCATCTAATTGTTTAGCTGAGAAGTTCTTGTATAAACATTTTATGCTTGATTGATACAATCAATGGAACATAATTATGACCAGATCATTCCTAGATGTTGTCAACAACTAAGCATCTAATTCAAGGTTACTCTAGTCAAGGTTTGTAAATCTAAGTAAAACCAGTTTTCTATGGGCACATTCTTTAAATATATTGAAAATCTAAATTACACCTTGCTAGCCACACCTGTCCTTTCTAAAACATTGGATGAGAATATATATCTTTAATAATAGAGCGTTTTTACAGACATAATTTATCAGCTACATTCAAATTAGCAATTGTAATTGTTCAGTCAAAATCATGAACTTCTTTATGCCATTTTGTGCTCTTAAGGAGCAGGTTGGTTGCCCCCTATTCATTAAGTAATCCCATGCGATATCAACATTAATAACTCAAATTTTGTAATAAATAAGAGTAGATATAAGGTCAGGAGGTCGTATAACAAGACGACCTGGTCATGATCATGCATCCCTATAGAATGACTTTATCATATATGGTTACCAAGCCAGGATACTAGCTTGTGGTCCCCAATAGCTACAAGATGGGAGTTCTCACAGGAGCCAGTCCGCTCATTTTCTGTAGGTATGTGTGAATGACATTGTCACAACTAATCACTAAGTCATGGAAGTGCACCTTTGTTCTCCTCTTTCAAAAATACAACGAATATTTATATCTAGTGGATGGGAACCAGGTAGCTGACATTGGTTAAAGACAACTCTTCTGGAGCTATGGACACTCGTCAACAGTAGTGGCAATGTCAATGGTATTTGGGGAAAAACTTACGATGAACATTAGTTGTCACAGTCTATTGCTGAATTATGGTAAGTTTATATGTAATGATTGTTATTTTCCTAGCTCCCTTATACATTGAGTGACATTCATAATGCCATATTCTTCTCTTTCCATCCTTAGCAACCTAGGTGGCATTCTTCCATAATGATTTTATAGGTTGGTGGTAAATTTATAATATCCCATTCTGATTTTTACGGTCTCGACATACCATCCTTTATCCCCTCTCACGATTTAGGATACATTGAACCTTGAGTTCATCTTGATTCAAGTTTTTGTTTATGAGTTTCATTTTGTGCATGCTCCTACTCTTCTTGAATCTTCTTTGTTCATGGGTGACGTAGGGTTTGTTTTGTTCCTTTCACTGCAAACTTTTTTTGATCTTAGCGTCAACGACGGTTACACCATTGTTCATATCCTTCTTTCTTCACCCTCCTATTTACATTAGAGGAAATTTAAACTCAAAATGGGCCTCTTAAGGAAAATATTAAAATGATAGTTAAAATAAAAAAATAATATTTATTAATTTTGGAGGAAGAAAAGAAAAAAAACTACTTTTTTTGTTTGTATATTTTTCGACATATCTCTCTTTTTTACTCAAATTTCGATTGGGAGAGCTCATTGGCTGCGGAATAAAATTCTGCATCCGATGAGTACCCACTCGGCATACTTATTACAACGCTTGCTACCCCCAAAAAGAAGAAATACATGAAAAAACGTGATGATGGCATCATCATTACCTTTTTTCAGGTATATCTTGTTTTTGGGTTAGTGGGGTCTGTCAAAAGTATGCCGAGTGGGTACTCCGCATCCAACGAGCTCTTCCGATCGAAATTTGAGTTAAAACATAGGGAGATATGTCGAAAATACAAACAAAAAAGTAGGTTTTTTTTATGATAGCTATCCCCAAATTTATATTAAAAAATGTTTAAGACCTGAACGGTATTTCAAATTTAAAGAAATTTCATTGGCTAACACATGATGACATGGAATTTGAATTAGGCTTAAATGGCCCATTTTGAGTTGAAATTTCCTCTAATGTTATGGGGTTTATTAGCAAGGTTGAACTTGAAAATACAAAATATTTGGTGACCAATCCTCGATTGGTTCGCTTGTTGAGGGATATTGGGTGGTGGCCTTTCTTCACTTAGTTTCGACCTCATAATAAGCTTGTTACCCTCTCCTTTACACAGTCGTTTGATGGTGATAAAGTTTTATGTGCGACTAAATAAGTCTCATCATGACTTGCAGTTAGATCATTTGTAGAAGGTTGATCTAGGTAAGGAATGTCTAGAAGAACTAGGCGAAGGTTCTTCACAAATTTTTTATGGCAGTGGAGATAAACGTCTCCAAGATGTGAACCATCATCATGCCTTTGTCAGTACTAGATTCCAAGCCTGAGTGCAGAACATGCCACAAATTAGTGCTTACAATTCATCTCAGGATTCTATGATTAAGATAGAGTAGGAAAAATATGGGACACATACTCATCCTATAATAGAAGCTAATGCTAACTATTAGTTTCACGATTTTGATCCAGTTCAGGGTTCCAATTAGCATAATTCAGTTCAAGAATGCCAAATTAAACGAAGTACTGATCAAAATGGTAGTGACTCGGATGAACAGAAAGTAAACGAATTAATGTTTGATTTGTCTAAAAGTTCCCATTCAAAAGAGTCTGATAAATTATGGGATCATCTTATTGAATGCGTGCAATCTATTATTTCAAGTAAAGGTTAGGAAAAAGAAAAAGTCAAGGTTGATTGTGACTTAACATCCTCGTTTTAGAAACCTCATACTCGGCCATGTTTATATAAAGAACCCATGAATGATTATAAGGTGTTGTTAGAAAAAAAAAATGTTATTGACCGAATTAAACATTGATCAATTACAATTGATAATATTGCCCCTAATACTCCTCATCTTGGTCATACTTCCATTTCCTCTTTCAGAATTCATTCTGAAGGTGATAAGATTTTTGTTGGGAGTATAATGGAGGCATGATGTTTGTCTCAGTTCAAGCATAATCTACCATCTCAACTGTTTTATCCTCCAATAATTAATGTAGATGATCTTGAATATCTTAACATGAAACTAAAGGTAATGAGAATAATTTGTAGGTAGACGTCCGAGAATTAGATCAGGAATTCCAATTATCTTTAGGTGTTCAATCTACTCCAACTGTCAAATTTACGTTGAACAAGTTTAAGTCATTTTGCGATCGATTGTCCAAGTTTCCTTATTCGGTTGATGTACATCGTGTAAATGCACCAACTAATTGTACAATATGCCAATATCTTGCTACCCATTATGCTCCAAAAAATGATGTTCTTATAGAATGGGTGCAAGGTTATAAAAATAAAATTTAGAGATTGGTTAAGAACATAAATCTTATGGTTTAACAATACCAGAGTCATATTGATAAATTAAATGAAAAACATCAACAATCTATTATCCATATACCTAGAGTTAATATCTATCTTGTCGTTGATCATTCAAAGTCTACATGAAGTTAAAGAGTGGTTTTATCTTCTTTCTTTATATTTTCTACAAATTTTGCATGGTAAGTTAATTTTTATGATTGTAGTTCTCTTTATTTTCAACATTTTCTTCATAACTCGATTAGTTATGTTTTTATTACTTAATAAGATATAGCTGCAGAATTAAGATTATGTAGCCATCTCATTATATTTTATCATTTGTCATTAATTTCCAATGTTTATTTCTAGGTACCCCTTGGTCAATCTATTTTTGTTGTGGATGTTGTGTGCTCCCTGCCAGCTTGAATGATCTTATGTCTCAAGTTTGGGAATTCGATGCGATATTTTGGCTTGGTCAGTCATGCTTGCACTTTACACACGGATTGTCATTGATTATAGAGAAAATATTAATTGTCGTAGAATAGTATGTTGTTGCAATATCTCGAATCTTGAGCATACAATATGCATTTTTTTATGATAATCATCTCTTGAACTCTATAAAGAGAATGACATAGATTTGTAAAGGGGTTGGAATTGGAATGGTGAAAACGCTTAAGCATACTTGATGATTGTTCTTTTATGAATATTTCTATATTGATAAGTATATACAAAATCTTTCTATATGTTTTCATTTTTTATTCCTATTATTTTTATTGTTATTAAGTCTCTTGATTTTTGATACAATCTTGTCTTTGTGTAGATTTGTATCTTAATATCAAATTACTTTTTTTCTATCATCTGAATTTTGTCAGCAATCATTTGTCATATAATATTATTCACCATTTCGTTTGTTTTTAGACGTTGAATTCATTCTTGTGATTAAGTTTGGTTCATATATGGGTATCTTAGTCACCATTTTGAGTTAATAATGTATCAACTTAAATGGTTTGTTTTTCTAAATTATGAATGTTTTGTTTATGAATCTTGATCATTTGATTTTATGTTATGTAATGTTTGATTAAGAATTGAGATGACCAATTATAGTTTAAGGTGATAATATGAATCTGTTGCCACATTTTTGTCAGTATCTTTTTCAGTTAGGTTATCAGCTGAACTCTATAATTTTTTTGTGTTTATTATGATGGATTATCTTTTACTACTTAAACTTGTAGTTGTCAATCTCAAGACATCCACATTTTAGTCTCGGAGGAAGAATAGTTTTCTTTGCTTTGTTAAAAGTGTGTGAATTTATTTGTTTTTATCCTCATATATAAATTTATCATGCCTGATTGATTCTTACCAAAATTGGCTCGAGTGGTATTTCCATTAATTTTTATATTAACATCTGAGATATTATTTTTATCTAAAAAATTCTCCTCGAGGGATTTAGTCTTCTTATCATCAATTTTCATTTTTTTATTATTTGCAGATTAATTGTTGAAAGCTTGGGATCCATAAACTCTTATGTACATTTCATGTTTGAATAGAATATTTAATTCAGTTATGTATATATTGTAGTATATTAGCCACATTTATACTTATTTTAGTTTAGTATTCCCAGTTACAAATCATATCGGCTAGCAGAGCCGTAAAGCTTGGTTGGGTTGGCCATTTCAACGACTTAGGGTAAGTTAGACACCTTCGAATCGGGTCAATTCCTCTTAGTTGGCCTAAGTGATTAAACACTGCGTCGACATGATCCCGAGGTAAAGAATAGTTTTCAATATGCGATTGGAAAGATGCACAATGAAGAGAAAGGGAAAATTTTGAAGAAACTTTGTTCAGTGTGCACGTCTTCTGGCCCCTTCAACAAGATCGGTGCTCAGAGAAAATCACATAGATCTAGGCCATGATGGCCTAATTGGTTGGTTAAGGATGCAAGCGACGAATCTCCAAATCTTAAACAAGCTGCTATTTGTTCCTTGTATTAGAGGAATTGGTCCACATATAGCTTCATCCACTCTATCAAGAGGAACAAACTTACCTCTAGAAGAGGAAAGAAGTTAGTCGATGTGCATAGTACATTATGTCTTGAGCATACCCTTGAGTATTTGAATGCACCAATAGTAGGTTGTTGACCTAGAGAATAATCCACATATATATGAGTAGGGGGGGAATGAAGAAGCACAACTCGGCTTGGTTGGTGTGCCATTGAGCATGACTAGGAATGGAACAACTAGATGCAACGACTAATGGGGCATTTCCTTGAGAAATGATGTTGATTTGTCATTTGAAATGTTCTACTTTTAGTTTGATTTTGTTTTGAATCTAGACTTGAGTCCTTGAATTTTAAGTCCTATGACATTTAAAAATAGGAATCTTGATGTATAAGATTGAGCATTCAAGATTCACAATTTTGAGTTTTCATTTCAATATGGCTATGATTTTTATTTTATTTATGTTTTTTTCACTTGATGTATATTCTAAATTCATACTAGTAATAATGTAGATAATTTCAGCATTGGAAAAAATGGGCAAGAGTCCCGAATACAACTTCTCAACAACATCTGTGAAAAAAATGGAAAAAATCAACAAACATTAGCAAACATTAAAAAAATACAAAATACATTCATTTTTTTTCAAAATTGTAAACATATAAAGCAACAACAACATCACATAAACACATTGGCACATAAATATGGTGAAAGGACTGGTATATAGATGTAGTGGATGCCAAATGACTTGGAGTGGTTTGATTTCAATAACACATACTACTAAATATATGTAAAATTTATAATTTTCATGAAAACAAAGATTAAATATTCCAAGATATGATTCCAAATAATTAGAGTCAAAATAATCAAATTCTACTCCTGTATATACTATCTAAGGGAGAATATATCAAAAGGGAACCAAGTACAATACATATCTGAATCAAAATAAAACAAAATACACAATCATCAAAATCATTGCCTATATTGGGATCCAATTCATCAAGAACACCATGTTATGCCCTCCTCTAGACTCTATCCCTTGCCTATACCTTGAATCTCGAAGTTGATCCTCAAAGTATATTAGTCAAGACCCTACAATTTTTATGAAACTTCTTAAAACAAGCATTGAAATATAATAGAAACATATTCCCATGCTTAATAAGTTATTTTACTTGACTAAAGGGTATATTTTATTAAGCTCGTGATAGAGTTCAATCAAATTCAACAATTAAGCATCAACACCAACAATGTCAAGGTACATAGATAGTTTGATGTTCTTGATGAAATTCCAATCCCTTACCCTCATACATGACGAAAACGTTGCAATGCTAAAATCCTGAAAACCATGAAGTCTATTTAATTCAGAATGGGATAAAATTCTAGTTTTTGCATATGAATTCTGATGAGGTTGGAACCACTCTCAAACATCCTGAAATAATTAATGGTATTGTAAATAATTTAAGTAAAAATATAGAAAATGAAAGCGTTACCATTTAATATTGTTGTCTTCAATGTCACTTGCACAAAATTTCTTAAATTGAGCACATAGATCTATGGATCGACACACAACTCACAAAATATTGAAGAATGAAACAATGCAAAAATGGCTTGCAACTGTGAATGCTTTCATTAATCAAAAGTAATTAGATAATAATTACAATGAAGTACAATGGCTAAATAGCCTCATGCAATTCGAATCCATGTGAGGAAATTCGAATTGATTAGACTCTACTTGACTGAATGGTTAACTAACCTTGTCTAAATCATTATCGGAGGACTGAATGGTTAACTGACCTTGTCTAAATCATTATCGGAGTTCATTGGAATTCTAAATCACAACTCAAGTGTCTAATTTAGTGTTAACTAAGCCTAACTAACTATGGTAGGTGATAAATGCGCCTCTCCTACATGCAGCCATGCAAACCTAGCGCTAACTGAATGTAGAGGACTAGAATTGAATGTAACTGACTCCTAACTGAGCTTGACTAGTCACCAACTCAACTTAACTGACCTTGGTTGGTATAGACACTCTGAGTGGATCCTAATTTGTAGGGATTGATCTAGGAGGCTCCTAAACTAATGCATGCAAGTGCAATAAGTGGAAGTAGCCCTCAATTAGTGTTCCCCACACTTTAGTAACTGGAACATGTGCCCCAATTAGGCCAAGTGGACCCAATGGTGCTAGTGACTAAAAATAGACTGGAAGGCCTCCCAATTTAGACATGACTCCCTATTTAGACATATGGCCAAATTGGACAAGGGGGGATTAAAAATCCTCCCCCCCCCCCCCCACTGAATGCTAACTTGGACAATCTGTGGACCTCGGTAACTAAGACCATAGGTCACCCATTACATAAAGTAAATTAAAGTAACTGCTCAATACAAGGAGCTGGGGAAAAAACCACATGGGAAAAAATCCCACCCTCTAACTAAGCAGATAGAATCAGGATTCAAGTTTGAAAAACTTGAAAATGTATTGTTGCAATCTCTGCGATGTAGCAAAGCAGCATGCATGATGTTTTGTGCACAAGTTTCCTGGGGCCTGGCATGTAGACTTCTCCATCTTCTCCCAAAATGATGATGGAAGGAAGGAGGAATGTAACCTTTTTCTATTGCTGGATGAAGAGGTGTATGATCAACTCTATTCTTTTGAATCTAGTGAGACTGAGCCCTTTCCATGTAGCATCTTACAGGGATTCTATTGCATCTCTCCGAAGGAGGTAAGATTGCATGACATAGCGCAAGGGTCTTTCCCTTCTGAGTGTTAGATTGATTTCCAGTCATCTTCCTAGCTTCCAGTTTGGAAGGAGGGACTGGATTTGGATCTGAATCACCCTGAATCTCAATCTCATAAACTGATACAGCTGCACCTGCAATACTAGTGGAAACTGCAAAAGATGTAGATGAAATGTTTTTACCTTCCCTTGCAAATGGCTGCTTAGAGTGCATTAGTTCTGAAAATGGCATGAAGTGTGAGAACTCATATGCCATGGAGGCATGATTTGAATCAACCTTCGCTATGATGTTCCCAATAGAGATATATGTGATCTTGATTGAGTCAGGACCAAATATGACTCACTTTGGAGAGCTAGTATGAGTCATCTAGTATATAGATAACATGTTTGCAACTAGGGAAGGAACATAAAGCACATCTTTGAACTTTCTATGTTCAAGCTTAATAGAGCCCTTCCCTTTGGCTTGAACTAAACTGCTATTGCCCATTTGAATACTAGGACCATCAAAATATTGCAAGGAGGAGAATGATTCTCTAGATTCAACCATATGATTGGAAGCTCTAGAATCCATGATAAAGGCATGTGCCGTGGAGCAGCTAGCCTTCAGTGCATGGAATGTCTCTTAATATTCTTCAGTTTCTTCCTCATGGTAAGCCTTCCTTGTGCTAGCAGGTACAGTAATGTTATGTTTTTTTAGAAGGAGTGCCATCTCATCTATTGTTCTTCTCATGCAGGTGCTTTCTGGATGAAATCCCCTTCCACAGGAAGAACATAGTGTCTTTCCTTTGCCATTCTTCTAGATTCTCTTCAAACCTGAAGGCTCTTTTTACTGCTCTTTATCTACAGGAGACTCATCCTTTTGATTCCCTTTGTCAATCACTACCTTAGGTCCTCCTTCAACAAGTGCTTGATCTCTGGAAGATCGAATGATCCCCATTTGGATCAACTTGCCGTGCTCTTGAGTGATATATTCAATGAAAGAGTTAAGAGTAGGAATCTTCCAGTTTGGAGTAGAGAGCTTCACAGAATGAAATGTTGATACAAATACTGAATAGTCTGCACCAAGCTTGGAGAGAATGGCAAGGATGAGTTGATAATCCTCCTTCTCAACCTTGCATGGCTTCAATTGGGACACTAGATTCTTGAATTTTGTGAAGAAGTCATTGAGTGTTTCGAAATTGGCTGGATGAAGATAGATCAACTCATTCTCCAGCTGATAGACCTTCAAATCATGCTGCTTGTCAAAGAAAGGAGGCAATATTATCCCAAATATCCTTGGGATTCATCAATCCATTGATGTGGAAGAGAAGATCTCAAGAGATTGAGAGGCACAAGCATCCATACGCTTCATCAAGCCTATTCCAAGACTTTTCTTTGTCAACATAATGAATTGGATCTTTCTCTACCTCCATTGTGAGTCTAAAGAGTCTTCTGGAGCATAGTTGCATCTCCATGTCCTCCTTCCACTGGTGATCATTGAAAGGAGTGAGGTGATCCATTGGAGGGGCCATCTAGAATGCAGTGGAGAAGACTGAGCTGCTGTAGCGAATGCTGTTAAGGAGACTGAGTTGCTTGTAGCGAATGCAGTGAAGAGGAATGATAAACCTGTAAATCACACAATCAAACAGAAAAAATAAGGTCGATAGTCTTCACTTTTGGAATTTCCTTCACACCCAGCATAGTTGATCAAGCTAGCTTGATCAACAATTCCTTAACTTTGGATATTAAGTGGTAAATTCTCTGCTTCTGGTGTAGTACTGGAAAAAGAAATTTTGCTCAAAAATTTGATCCAAGTATGGATCTATAGTAGGAGAATTTCCTTGTCCTTCTGAGGCTCTGATACCATATTAAATTTAGCACATAGATCTATGGATCAACACACAACTCACAAAATAGATCACACAATTTACTCAGTAATTGAAGAATGAAACAGTGCAAAACTGGCTTGCAAGTGTGAATTCTTTCATTAATCAAAAGTAATTAGATAATAATTACAATGAAGTACAATGGCTAAATAGACACATGCAATTCGAATTGATTAGACTCTACTTGATTGACTTGTTAATTGACCTTGTCTAAATCATTATCAGAGGACTGAATGGTTAACTAACCTTGTCTAAATCATTATTGGAGTTCATCGGAGTTCTAAATCACAACTCAAGTGTCTAATTCAGTGTTAACTAAGCCTAACTGACTGTGGTAGGTGAGAAATGCGCCTCTCCTGCATGCAACCATGCAAACCTAGCGCTAACTAAATGTAAAGGACTAGCACTGAATGTAACTGACTCCTAACTGAGCTTGACTAGTCACCAACTCAACTCAACTGACCTTGGTTGGTATTGGCACTCCCAGTGGCTCCTAATTTGTAGGGATTGATCTAGGAGGCTCCTAAACTGATGCATGCAAGTGCAATCAATGACAGTAGGCCTAAATTAGTGTTGCCCACACTTTAGTAACTGGAACATGTGCCCCAATTAGGCCAAGTGGACCCAATGGTGCTAGTGACTAAAAATAGATTGGAAGGACTCCCGATTTAGACATGACTTCTTATTTAGACATATGACCAAATTGGAAAAGGGAGGATTAATAATCGTAACAAAATTGGTCATTTTTTTTAACAAAATCTGATTTTTTAAAACCATGAAAAAACCTCAATGCAGATGTTTTAGTTCATGGTGTGTTTTTTTCTGAAAAAATCGTTGATTTTTAAAAAAAAAATGTGAGGTCCAATTTTTACAAAAAAACACAATTTTTTGGACCAAAAAATCTTCAAGCCAAAAAAATCGTGAATTTTTGGGAAATCAATGATTTTTCGGCGATTTTATCTTCACTGATTAGTACTAGTTATCTTCTCGAGACTTAGATAATTTACATATTCTATATTTCCAATTCCGTAAATAGAATGAGAACTCATAAATACAATTGTGATAGTCTTTTACAAATTTATGATTTATGATTTATTATGTTACATTGTTATCAAGTATATATTAGTCTATTCGATTATAAAATTTCAATATTTGTGTTTCAATTCGTATGTATTCTAAATTGAATTTTGTAGTATTTTTAGAGGGATCTCCCATGTTGAATACCTCATCAACCCCTTCAATGTTCTGTAAAATCTAGGGGATACTTATATAGATGTTTCTCCCACGTTTCCCCACTATCACATCCCTGATTCCCAAAAACTTGGTGGAACATTTGATAAATTCACTTCACCCTCCTAAAAAGTAGAGACATTGATATCTAGAATTTACTAATAAGAAGAATGATATATAAAAGGCTATTACTAATATAGGCTACAAGGGAAAATACTCAAAGATGCAAGGTGCATGAAAACTAAGGTCACAAGATTGGGGTGATAAATAAGCGTAGAAGATCGGGGGAATGCCTACTCATAAAAGGGAAAGCAAACTATATGAGGATTCATAACTAAAATTCACCAATGTGAAGAACAATATATAAAGCACTATTACAAAATTAGACGGAAGGGAAATGAGATGCAAGGTACATGAAAATAGAGGTGACACAAAGAGAATGATAAAGTGAAAATGGAGGTGATGAAGGAATGTTAAAATAAATTTATGATAGAGGGGAAAATACTCAAATATGTAAGGCAGATGAAAATGGATTTAATAGGATAGAATGATAAAGTGAAAATGGAGGTGACAAGGGGTAATGATAAAGAAATTGTAGAAGCTAAGGGAAATTCCTTATCATAGAGAGAAAAAAAATATATGAGGCTTCATACCGTATAAACAAAATACTAGTAATAATGAAAGGAATACAATAGTTGGAAACAAATTACTGAAGGAGGGATATCAGAGCAACTGGTAAGAAATTAATAGTACCCAAGAATGCAAGCAAACTATGAACGATTATTTTCAAGCTAGAATATTCAATGGGTTGGAATTCTTACATCCTCAAGTAATGGCACATAATATGCATAGGAAAAGGAAATAGAAGTGATATGATTTCTTCATTTTTTCGCATTATAAGAAAGTTCAAAAGATACATTGTATAATCATTTTTTAACTTGTCATTAATGGCTAGGACATGGAGTCCAGAAGGATACAATAACCAATCCAGAAGCATCTACTTAATTCTCAATGCTACTTTTATTTTCACACAAGGAACCAATGCTACAATACAAATATAAATGCCTTCCAATAGCACTAGAAACCATAACTATTAAAAAAAGAAATATAAAATTGATTATGTTGATGACAAACCCAAGGTGAGTTACCCAAGTTGGTTGACTGTGTTGCGTGTGTCACTCGATGTCATTGTTGAGACAGGTGTCATAACCAATGTCAACAAGCTTGCACTAGTTACCATCAACAAATGTGAATAAGAACCCAAGAGTTTCTCTACAAGTTTTTCCTTAAAAAAAAATTATGTACATTTAAAGTGTAAACTATTTACCATATAAAGCATTTAATTTGTTTCATGTTTAATAACATCCAATTGGAAAAGTATTTAGGTGTCTAATCATGGGCCTAGGGTATAATGATCTATAGATTCATTTTTTTTATCAATTTATATTGTCCATCATCATCCATGGCATTTGATACTTTGTACATTTAAAGTGTAATCAATTTACCATAGAAACTCTAGAGCATTTAATCCTATTGGATGTTTATTGTGTAATGTTTATTATTTATTTGAAGGATGATGTATATCCAGTTTGAATATTTAGTATTTGGTTGAGCTTATGTTTTTTTTGTGTACAATCTAATATCATAGATTTGATATGAGATGGAAAAACTTGACTTTATCTCATAAAATGTTCAATATTTTATACATTTTCTAATATGTTGAGTTGTTGAAATCCACGGTTAACCAAAAACAATGGTTTACTGGCGGTCTACGGTGGATGNACTTTATCTCATAAAATGTTCAATATTTTATACATTTTCTAATATGTTGAGTTGTTGAAATCCACGGTTAACCAAAAACAATGGTTTACTGGCGGTCTACGGGGGATGTGACCCTGCGACAAAATCATGCCGGAGTTTTAATGTGGGAGCCCATGGGGGATCCACGGAGGACGAGGATTTTTAGTTTTTTATAGTTTTTTGGGCAGGCAGTTGCTGGAGGAACAATAGGTGGTTCTCGGGCAGATCCTCGAAACGGGAAGGAATCGGTCACAATCGATATGGAGCCAGGAGCAGGGTTACTGGTAGACATAGTGGACTACTCAGATGACCCGTGGCAAGGGTTCAACATTTTCTCATCGCCGAAAATTACCAGAATCCTGTCCCTAGACACAGTCTAGACCACCCTAGAAAAACTGCCAGCTGGAACTGAGACTAGGGTTCCGAATTCACTGCATGAGGAAGGGTTGCTAGGGCTGTTCGCAACACGGTTGCTAAATCCATCTTTAGGAGGAACCTCGTACTCACTCTTCCCTACAAGCCAACAACTGCAGAGCTCTGATGTAGAAATCTTCATCGATGATCCTTCCCAAGTAGAACCACAACACCAACAACTGGAAGGCATCTTGAATAGAGGGAGCGACCCCTTAGTGGTATAGACAACATCCAGAGGAGATAAAGAGAAGGCCTCTGAACCACTAGACGGACTCCTGATCAAGAACCCCATATCCGAATACGAAGGTACCCCCTCTGATAGAAGTTCGGAGGAAACCCTACCCAGCTCCAAAAAATAGAAAAACCACTTTCTAAATCCTTCCAGGGGAGCGTTTAACCTAATCTGTGGAGTTGGTGTCTCTATGGCAGAAGCCCAGGAGATGGACGTATTGGCCCTAATTGGGAAAATCAGAGGATGAAACCCTACTCCGATGAAAATGGAAGAATGGGTCAGGGCAAATAGTATAGGGTTTCAAGGTGAAGGCCCAGAAATTACACCGCTAGCAAAGGGCTGGTTCAGCTTTTGTTTCAGCTGCAGAAAAAATGTAGAACTCATCCTCAGGACAGTCTGGACATATTGGAAAACCCCTTTTCAGCTAAAGCAGTGGTCACCCTTGTTCGATGCGGATACTAAGAGATTGGACATAATACCAGTCTGTGTTTGCCTTTTAGGCCTACCATGGGAATTCTGGAACCCAACATCACTCAGTGACATCAAAAAGGTGTTGGGGACCTTCATAGAGGTGGACCTTTCATATCAGCAGATGAAAGTCAAGAAGGTAGCCAAGATCTTAGTCTCTTTGAACATCAGAACCAGCCTCTGGGAACATTTTAACCTGATATGGCAAACTAAGACAAAAAAACTGTTGTTGGACTATGAGGGGCTCTCATTTCGATGCCACAAATGTCATGAAACAAGACACTTGGCAAGAAATTGCCCAAACTTTGTTCCTTCACCTTCTGGAAGAAAGAAGTGGATCAGATGAAAAGGGGCATCGAGCTCAAAGGAAATTGATCTGAACCCAGTCCTGAATGAAGAACATCATATGACAAAGGTCGTAGATCAACCATTAGATCAATTGGAAGGAATGGCCGTCATAGCAGACGAGGGACCTCCTCAGCAGATGGAGCCTCACCCAAGTTCGCCATCCTTACTGGGTATGAATACTTCTTTCCTTAGCAAGCATATGAATGTTTTATCTTTAAATGAGGACAAAATTTTGCTCAATTCTCTCACAAACAGTCCCATCCCCACACAAAGCTACACCACATCCCCCCCCCAAAAAAAACCATCTCCACCACAAACCTTCCAGCCTCCCCTCCCCTCACAAAAACTGACTTGTCCAACCAGTTCTCTTCTATTCATTTCCACCTTTGATCAAGAGATGTTCCAATCTCTATGAACCCAAGAGTTCTTGCTAAAGGGCTTGGGGTAAACCCTAGTATCACCTCCAAAGGAAAAGGGAGGGGAAGACCCTCACACCTCTCCGCATCCCAGAGAAAGGCTCTCAGGTACCAGGCAAGTGGAAGAGAAACAACCTTATTTGGGGCGCTTAGAGCAGTGCAAATCCCAGATGGGGTGCCAAAATGAAACTTGTCTCTCTAAATTGCAGGGTTCTGGCAAGTACCCGAAAAAATATTGCCCTAAAAAGGATGATGGAGGTTCTTTCACCAGAAGTCATTCTTCTACAAGAAACCATGGGACCAGAGCTGGAAGTAGAAACTAGTTTATCCTCACTTCTCTTGCTCTACTCTTTCACATCACAAAGTGCTTTCGACCACTAAGGAGGATTAGCAACTGGCTAAAAGAAATCAAGAATTCAATGTACAAACTCCTGGAGCTCCCCCCTCGGGCTAGGAACCCAGCTATGTTGGGCGGAAACAAACACAACCCTAACTATTGTTAACATCTACGGGCCTTACTCAAACAGATAAGAATTTTGGGATTCTTTCAAAAAAGCTGGATTTATAAAAGAAATAAATTTGATTATAGGGGGGGATCTCAAATTCACCCTCGCATCCCATGAAGTTTGAGGGCCAAAAGCACGAACTGATCCTTCATCCTCCCGTTTCAGCAACCTCCTATTGGACTCCAAACTAATCAACCTTGATCCACAGCCCCTAAACCCAACTTGGTCAAATAGATGATTGGGAGAAGAAAGAATAGCCAAGAGACTGGATAGGTTTTTTATCTCTAAAGATCTGCTGGAGGAATATTTCATGTTCAAGCAATGGGTGGATTCAGGAGCGAACTCAGACCACCTACCCATCTTCCTGGAAATTAGGAAACATCCAAAAAATTCGGCTAGTCCATTCAAGATCTGTTCTGCATGGCTTAAGAATGAAGAGGTAGTGCAACTCATTCACTCAAATTGGATCCCATATCAAGATGACAATGGTACTAGGGCCGCCATTCATTTCACCCAAAACCAACTAAGAATTAAAAAACTTCTTAAGGAATGGGAAGCAAATAAGAAGGTTCAGGATGATCAACACATCATCCAAATTGAGCAGGATTTGAAGGAGATCCAAAACAAAGAAGGGGGAGGCTTCCTTACCTAGGATGACAGAGAGAAACTCTATTCACTAGAAGCTTCAAGAACCAAACTTCTAATGGAAATACAGGAGGTCTTGAGATTAAAAAGCAGAGCAATTTGGATGGAATGTGGAGATGACAATACAAAATACTTCCAGGCTTTTGCAAAAGGTAGGAAGCAACAAAATACTGTCTGGGAGCTAAAGAATGAAAACATTGAGACAGTAAACACTTTTGAAGACCTAGATGATACAGGGAAGAAGAGGTAGTGCAACTCATTCACTCAAATTGGATCCCATATCAAGATGACAATGGTACTAGGGCCACCATTCATTTCACCCAAAACCTGAAAACAATGAGACAGTAAACACTTTTGAAGACCTAGATGATACAGGGAAGAAATACTTTGAAAACATATTTAAAGAAGGCCAACAAACAACAATAGCTGAAGTAATTCGAATTTCTCAGTTTTTCCCTGAAAGCATCAGCGAGGAAGACAACTTGGAGCTAATGGAAGAAGTCACAGAGGAGGAGGTAAAAACAACTCTACTTAGCTTTCAAAAAGATAAAAGCCCGGGGCCTGATGGGTGGACAATAGAATTCTTCCTAGCAGGATATGACTCCATAGGCCCAGACCTATTACATTTGGTAGAGGAAACAAGGAAAAATGGTGTCCTCCATCCTCCATTGAATTCAATTTTCCTAACCCTAATTCCAAAAAAGGACACACCTGAATGCTTGGAGGACTATAGGCCTATCTCCTTGTGCAACATAACCTACAAGGTGGTCACAAAGATTATTGCATAGATATTTTGGAAGGTCCTCTCAAAAATTATTTCCAAGGAACAGTTTGGATTTCTGGAGGATCGACAAATCCAAAAAACCATAGGGGTTTCCTAGGAGGGACTCCACAGTGCCAAAACAAAAAAAGCAAAGGGGGAAATCCCGAAAATCAATCTCTTGAAGGCCTTTGACAGAGTAAGCTGGATCTATCTCAGGCTCCTACTCACCCATCTGGGATTCAACTACCCCTTCATAAAATGGATTTTTGCATGCATCACAATTGCCTCCTTTGCAGTCCTTATAAATGGAGCAGCTTCCCCATTTTTCCATGTTGAAAGGGGTCTGAGACAAGGTTGTCCACTATTCCCCCTGCTCTTCCTACTAGTTGTGGAAGGATTAAGCAGAGCTATCCTAGATGCAAAAAGAAGAGTTTTGTTTCAAGGTCTCAGAATTACCTCAAACACGAGCATAACACATTTACTATTTGTGGATGACATACTCATTTTTTGCAAGGACTCAAAAAGAGAGGCAGAAAGGCTCTCAGAAATCCTAACCCCTTTTTGTAAAGCTACAGGTATGCAATTAAACTTATAGAAATCCTCCTTTATGGCAATAAATTTGGAGGAGGAAATGCATAGATCTTTTCAGGTTTTATTCCCTTATCAACAACTATCCCTAGATGATGGAATAAAATATCTGGGATTTAGACTTAAACCAAACTACTACAAAAAAGAGGACCGGAACTGGCTGCTTGCCAAACTGGAATCTAGAATAAAAAACTGGTGCAATAGATGGCTCTCAAGAGCTGGCAGATTAGTCTTGATCAAATCAGTATTGGAAGCAATCCTAGTCTACTAGATGGCATTGGCATGGATTCCTAAATCAATCTTGAACAAATCCAGAAGAATCTGCTCAACTTTTCTATGGTCCAGGAAAAAAGATCAAAAGGTTCTCCCTTGGGTAAAATGGGATCAAATTGCAAGACCAAAAGCATTGGGAGGCTGGGGCATAAAGAACACTTCTTTCTTTGTAAAAGCTTTGGCAACAAAACTAGGATGGAGACTCATTTCAACCCAGAGTATGTGGACAGAAGTCATTATCCACAAATACATTTCCCCAACCCCGATTTTAGATTGGATCAGGGATATGGGATCCAAGAAACCTCCAAATGGATCCATCATCTGGAAATCCTTATGCAAATCTTTAGCACTTATATCAGAAGGACTGGTCTAGAAGGTAGGGGATGGTACAAAAGTTAGAATAGGGGCATACCCTTGGCCAGGCAGTGCCCAAAATCACATTCTTCCCCAACCTTTAATTCAACTAATTCATCAGAAGGGGTGTTATCATTTAAATCAAATAGCAGACCCTACTTCAACCAACATCTGGCATCAAGGATGGAGGAAGAGTCAAGACATGGAGCTTCTAGAACAATGGGAAAACCTTTGGGATCAGTACACTCTAGCATTGCAATCTTCTCACATCCAGATTACTAACAGAGAAGATAAGCTGATTTGGGAGAAAGCTCAACTTGGAAAATACACCCCAAAGATTGGCTATCAACAACTCTATTCTCAACTCTTCCAAGAGAGTCAAAAATGGTGGAAGAAAGGGACTTGGAAGATAAAATGTCCTCTAAAGGAAAAAAAAATTACATGGTGTGTCCTTGCAAACAAAATCCCAACATGGGAGCATCTTCAGAAAATATAGATAGCAAGTTCGGGATGGTGCAGCCTATGCAAAGACGCTGAGGAAAACTCAAACCATCTCTTCCTTCACTTTGTTTTTTCCAAACAGATTTGGGAGCACTCCAAGTCCTTCATATATTAAAACTTCATTTGGAAAGGTAGCACAGTGGAAGAGGATTGGAAGGACTGGTCATCATCCCCCCAAACAACTCAGCTCAAAGCCCTCCCAGTTATCCACATTTGGGGCCTATGGTTGGCTAGAAACAAGGTCATATTCCTCGAAAAAGCCATCTCTCCTCAAGACTCTAGCAAGGAGGGGTTTGGATATAATCTCTTACTTTCCCCAAGCAAAGAATACACCCCCCCCACCAAGAATTGTTGTCCCTAAACAATTGAACAGAAACACCCCTTGGGCATTTTTTGATGGAGCCTCCAAAAACTTGACATGTGGAGGAGGTGCCTGCTTATTTCTCAACCAAAACCACTATTTCCAAATCTCCTTGGGGCTGGGAGCTAGAACCAACAACTACATAGAGCTCATGACTTTGAAACTTCTCCTTTGTTTTGCAATTGAAAGAAACTGCAGACGGCTACAAGTCTTTGGTGATTCAATGGTGGTCATAAATTGGCTAAACAAGACTCAGAAATGTAGAAGTGCTACACTAGATGCTTTATATGAAGAGACAACTAGATCTCTCTCTTTCTTTGAATCAATCTCTTTCAAACATGTTTACAGGGAGCGAAATGTGGATGCGGACATGTTAAATTTTTATATGCTTAGCTAAAACATCAGTATTTCATTTCATTTCCATAACAAAAGCATATAAACAGGATCACTGAAAGAAACAGTATCACAAGAACAACATAGATTTATCCTGGGAAAACCCTCAAGGGAAAAACCCAGTAAAAGCTTCCTCAATATAGATTCCCCAAAAAGGTAAAAAAGTAAAACCA
>LPNX010836253.1:496392-522247 GCA_001517045.1 Pseudotsuga menziesii | reverse complement strand
TCAACATTAGCAGGGTAACACATCTATAAATCATTGGAAGCTTTTCAACATCATGTAGTCTTCATATTCAATCTTCAGTCTTCATCATCAGCAACATCTTCAATCTTTGATCAACAACATCTTCAGCATTTTGATCTTTCAATTAGCAACGACATCTTCAGCACTTGGACCTTTCTATCAACGACATCTTCAGCACTTTGACTATTCGATCAGCAACAACATATTCAACATTTTTACCTTTCGATCAACAACATCTTCAGCACTTTGAATTTTCGATCAGCAAGAACATCTTCAGCACCTTGACCTTTCGATCAGCAGCAACATCTTCAGTACTTTGACCTCTCGATCAGCAATATCATCATCAACACTTTTCCCTTTCGATCAGCAGCAACATCTTCATCATCATATTCTGATCTGTCGATCATAATCATCATCACATTCTGATCTTTCAATCAGAAACATCATCATCAGACTCTGATATTTCGATCAGAAACATCATCAACATACTCTGATCTTTCGATCAGAAACATCATCATCATACTCTGATCTTTCGATCAGAAACATCATAATCATAGTGCGTTATCATCATACTCTGATATTTAGATTAGTACGTCATCATCATCATACTCTGATCTTTCGATCAGTATGTCATCATCATCATACTTTGATCTTTCGATCAGTACGTCATCATCATACTCTGATCTTTCAATCAGTACATCATCATACTTTGATCTTTCGATCAGTACCTCATCCTCATCATACTCTGATCTTTCGAACGGTACGGTATCATCATCATCAGCAACAACTTGCAATCCACAACTCAAAGAAAAAAAGTCTTTGGATCACTTTTGGACTTAAAGTCCAGGGATGATACAATCCCACCACATTCTTGACAACCAAAGTTACCGTATTGATTATGGGAGAATCAGTCCCTATCACTTTAGGACTAAGTCCAAGGACGATGCAATCCTACCACATTCTCGAGGACCGAAGCCACCAGATTCATTACGGGAGAATCAGTCCCTATCACTTTAGGACTATGTCCAAGGATGATGCAATCCTACCACATTCTCGAGGACCAAAGCCACCGGATTGATTACGGGAGAATCACTCCCTATCACTTTAGGACTATGTGCAAGGATGATGCAATCCTACCACATTCTCGAGGACCAAAGCCACCGGATTGATTACGGGAGAATAAATCCCTATCACTTTAGGATGATGTCCAAGGATGATGCAATCCTACGACATTCTCGATGACCGAAGTTACACTGGATCCGTTTTGAACCGAATTTCAAGGATGATACAATCCTGCCACATTCTCGATGACTGAAGTCACCAGATCACTTCTGGACATATATCCCAAGATGATACAATCCCTCTTCATTCTCAAAGATTGAGGTCTCTGGATCGCTTTAGGGCAAGTGCCCAGGGATGATACAATCCCACTGCATTCTCGAGGACCGAGGTCACCGGATCACTTTAGGGAAAGTGCCCAAGGATGATACAATCCCACCATGTTCTCGAGGACCGAGGTCATCGGATATATTATGGACAGATGTCCCGGGATGATACAATCCCTCTTCATTCTCGAAGACTGAGGTCTCCGGATCACTTTAGGGCAAGTGCCCAGTGATGATACAATCGCACTGCATTCTCAAGGACTGAGGTCACCGGATCACTTTAGGGAAAGTGCCTAGGGATGATACAATCCCACCACGTTCTCAAGGACCGAGGTCACCAGATCTATTATGGACAGATGTCCCAGGATGATACAATCCCTCTTCATTCTCGAAGACCGAGGTCTCCAGATCACTTTAGGACAAGTGCCCAGGGATGATACAATCCCATTGCAACATCACTACTCCCCCTTTCGAGGAAGGTCTTTCCGAACAAAACCAAGCTTGTCTCGAAAGTGTTCAAACTCTACTCGAGGCAGAGGCTTCATCAGTACATCATCATCCAAACCATCATCATCTACATCTTCAGTATGTGTATACTGAACTATCACTATCTGTATCTCCAATATGTGAATACTGAAAGCATCATCATCTATATCTTCAGTATAGAAATATTGAAAGCATCATCATCTCTATATTCAGTATAGAAATACGGAATCACCATCATCTATATCTACAGTATGTAAATACTGAAATATCATCTATATCTTCAGTATGGGAATACTGAAATCATCATCATCTATATCTTCAGTATGGGAATACTGAAATCATCATCATCTGTATCTTCAGTATGGGAATACTAAAACATCATCATCTCTATATTCAGTATAGAAATACTGAATCACCATCATTTTCATCTACAGTATCATCATCTACATCTTATCTTGTATGTAGAAATACTGGATTTCTATGTGCTACATCAGAACACGAGGTTCTTTGTCATCACAACTATGGTTATCACATAGAATTATTGTAGTATCCATCTTCAAGTCAAAGAGACCTGATATCAGCTTCTGAAGCCATATGGCTTCAAAACTTAGTAGAGCAATCTGCTATGTATTCTGCTTCAGCCGTGCTAAGAGAAACATTGGACTATTTCCTATTAAACCATGAACTCATAACAAACCCAAAAGCATCTACCTGATGTGCTTTTCCTATCTGAGATACTTCCAAATCAATCTGCATCTGTATAGCCATACAATCTGTAGTCATGGTTTCCATCATAGTATAGACCAAAGTCTATAGTCCCTTTCAGATATCTCATCACATGTTTTGCAGCTACTAGGTGAACCCGTCTTGGTTGAACAAGATATTGACTTAAGGTGTTCACAGCAAAACAAATGTCTGGTCTAGTATTTCATAAGTACATCAATGACCCAATGATCTGTCTATAATGAGTCACATCCACTAACTCTGATGAGTCATCAACTAACAACTCTAGGTTGGAGTTCATGGGTGTGGCCATGGCTTTGCATTCCAACATATTGAATCTCTTCAATATCTCTACCGCATACTTTCCCTGGTTGAGAAATATTCCTTCTGAACTTTTCCATACTTCCATACCTAGGAAATAATGCATTAACCCAAGGTCTTTCATCTCAAATTCTTCTGCTAGTTTCTTCTTGCTTTCCATGATCTAGTTCTCATTCCGTGTCAAGAACAGGATGACAGGTTCATCTTCTACAACCTTGTAGTGAAATTTAGGATCAACTTTACTCTTGGCAAGGCCCATGCTCATTGGGAAACTATCTATTCTTCCATACCAAGCTCTGGGAGCTTGCTTCAGGCCATAGAGGGCCTTCTTCAACTTGCATATGTGAGTCCATCTGTCTTCAACTTCAAATCCTTGTGACTATTCGATGTAAAACTCTTCCTCAATCATTCCATTAAGGAAGGCTTGTCTTTACTTCATCATGGAAGAAACTACCATGATAGTTCTAAAAGAAGTGTACTTTACTTCCTGGAGTAAGTGTCTCTTCAGAATTAATTCCCTCTTTCTGATAGAAACCTCTAGCCACATGACTTTCCTTACTTCTATCATCAACATATTTTATCTTGCAAATCCATTTGGAAGATACCACATTCTTGCTTTTTGGTTTGAGTACTATATCTGAAACATCATTCTAGTATTCTTTCATCATAACATCTTCCATGAGTTCGTCTTGTCAGGTCATCAACATATCCTAGTCTTCTGCATTCAACCTTGAAGGTTGGAACCCACTTTACTCTTGGTAAAGTCTTGATCCATCATGAAGCTATCCATCATGTCGTACCATGTCGAACTCAGATATCTTCTGTAGTCACTCCCCCTGAAGTGGAGTATCATCTTCCCTCTTCATTCTGTATAGGTGGTTCTATGCTTGATATATACTGGTCAATAGAGTATGTCTATTATTTCTAAGGCAAATCACAAACCTTGCTTTGTACACTTGTTCTTGTGGATCCATATGGAGGATACTATGTACTTCCCTTTATGTCTCGAAATCATATCGTATACATCGTTCCCCATGATCAACTGTTATTCTTTGATCATAGCTTCTTTCATAGCATTCTTTTCTTCATCTTGAGTTATCTCTCGTACCCATGGTGGTATTCATCCTTCGAGGTGGATTACCGCTCTCTGAAGCTCTTTCTTCTGTCATTGTGTCTCTGACCCTAGGAGCTTCAGATTTTATTGCAGTGAATCTTGAATTGTCATCACTTGTTCTTCAGAACAAGTCTCATTCTTCTTGTAGGAGGTTGTACAGGACCTTCCCTACAATTCAAATGCACCGGCTGCATGGTTAGAACTATTTCATAAAACATATGCATAACGACAAATTCTTATGCATCATGCAACTGTTTAGCCAATACAACATTCATCCAAAACTTTCTAGATTCCTTCCATCTCTATCATGACATTATTGAGATTGTGCACTAATCCAATATGTCATCAAGGCAGCTTCATTCTAGATAAGTAGCAATGGAGAGCACCATGAGATACTTACCCATCACATGCATATTAGTATATAGTCATTAATGCAAACAATCTATCATGCATAACACATCAACTGAATATAATCAAATGTATAACAAAACAATATCATGAAATGACAATTGAATACTTATCTTTTATTTGTTTCATGGGTGAACTCCATATTGATCATTCTGCTTCATCATCTTCTTCATGACATCATCATTTCTTATTCAAATGATAAGATGGATAAGAGGTTCTTCAAGAATTGAGTTCTTCACATTCCTCATCGCTTGAGGGATCTTCTTTGAATGGTGAGAGCTTGATCTTCAATTGCTCCCATCTTCTTCTTCTCTTCTTATGAGTCGATCTTCTTCTTCTTCCCAGAGTCAACTGAAAGTAATCACTTCATTTTGGCATACATTCTTCACATGAATGAATCCCATGATCCTGGGAGACCATTCAAGGTGGCTATCACCACTTCTGCATTCTCTGCTTCTTCTTCTACTACTTCAAGATGTTCTGCATTCTGGATCTTCACATTCTTCAACTGTTTTCTTAAAGCCATCTTCTAATTTATTTTCTTATCTTCAAATAGATTGATCAAGGAATCAAACATCTTCGGTGTATTTAGGGAAGAAAATTGTGGTACAAGTTGATCCGTGATTTAATCAACAATGATCTTCTTGGCCTTGATCAAGTTCTTCTTGTGTAAGGCTTTGAGCCTCATCTCCGTATGGAACTAGAACCTCTCTACTCATGTAGGTGTCCAATTCATTTTCTTCAGAGAGATCAAATACTTCCATGCTTGGAATTTGTCAACTTCACCAAGCTTATCAACAAGCTGATGTGATAGATCACTTTGAAATGAGAACCTCAAATTCAAATAGCAAAAGATTAGATCTTACCGATTTGAGGTGTCCGTCCTGCTTCTGGAGCTGGCTAATCTAGGGTTTGTCAGAGAAACCCTAAAAAAATTGGAATCTTTCAGATCTAATTGGATAGAAAGATATATCTCTTCAAATGGAGCTGTCCAATGTACTCCTTTTCTGAAAACAGTGGAGGAAAGCTCTCGGAATAGGAAGCCCTAGTTTCCAATTTCTTCTGCAGAAATGCCTGTCACTACTTCTGTTATATCTCCGAAATTATAGATCCTATATGTCTGAAATTTCGTACGGAGGTAACCTCATATGTCCCTGATCCAAAACCACAATTTTCATCAGAGTTGGTTTCACCAATTGGGATTTATGATTATTTTCCCAAGGTGACCTGTTACAGGACTGTTCAGAACAGTGAAGTTGTATAGCCTGCCACGTGTCACTGTTTCATATTTTGGTTCTGAAATTAGGACCACAGAAATTATATTCCATACTATTTCTATAAAATCTTCAGGAATTTAATTTGGACCTCTGTAGCCCACGCTATAGCATTTTTCCCCAGGTGTCTTGTTTAGGGATGAATTCTGGAGGAGGCTGGAACCCTAACTTTGACAGATCATATCTCCCATGATATAGTGAATCGGAGGCTGAATTTTGGAAACAGTGTACACCAGTAGTTTATCTTCGGCCTCTGCAATTTTCAGCTCCTGATCCTTCTCCAATATTGGTATATAGCGAATGTACCAAAACGTAGCAGTTTTAGTATTTAGGGTTTTTCTAGCTCGGGGTCAAACTAGGGTTTGACTTTCCCGGAGTTTCACCCAACCAAAAATCTTGATCCAGGTCTCTAAAATTCGATTTTTATGAGGACAGAAATCCTATGCCAGGCTCACTCAAAAATTCCTCTTCAGTAAGAAGCCCTAATTTCCCGCACCGAAAACTGAAAATGCTCAGAATCGAATTTTGCTTCGACAGAAAGATGCACCCTTCAATGGAGAGTCAACCTAGCCTTCTTTTGCTGATTGATTGTGGAGAGAGAACCAAAAATTAAGAATCCCTAGCTTCTATAGCTTGTGAAAGCTATCCTATTCAGGCTAGCTCTGATACCATGTTAAATTTTTATATGCTTAGCTAAAACATCAGTATTTCATTTCATTTCCATAACAAAAGCATATAAACAGGATCACTGAAAGAAACAGTATCACAAGAACAACACAGATTTATCCTGGGAAAACCCTCAAGGGAAAAACCTAGCAAAAGCTTCCTCAATATAGATGCCCCAAAAAGGTAAAAAAGTAAAACCAACAAGGAGATCAAAAACCTGATCCTCCTCCTTCTCTAGCTACTTCTCTCCTCCACAAGTGCGCTACTCAAGTGAGTGTGTGTGTTTCAAATAAGGAGCACTACACCTCTATTTATATTCATCTGTTCGCTTAAGTTAACTCATTTGACATGTAGGCTTGATTTAAATCATGTAGGCTCGAGTTACACATGTAGGCTCAAGTAACCACACTGGGGTGCTAATGACCCACCTTTACAATTAGAGGGGACTACCTCATGACTCTTATTAGTTCTTCCAATTAGGAGCATCGGGGTACAATGTAATACAAGTGGTTCTCCCAGTAGGACCATCGGGGACCACAAAAAGATACATATAGAATATTCTTCGAAGTTACAATATTTCAACAGGACAAGCTCTCAAAGACAGGACTGACTTTGCAATGGGGCAAATGGAAAATTTCATAAATAAAGGACTCAGAGGCCACAGAATATATGCATAGGCCTTTAATAAATCTGCCACACTAAATCGTTTCATTTCGAAGTATATATTTTTTGGCAGTGTTTAAGCACCTGCAGCATACCTCACACACAGGTTGAACACAATTCTCTTATACCAGTTTATACTTAGCTCGGAGGATGGAACAGTTTTGTTCTGAAGCTGCCCTACATAGGCATTTTTCTGCCATCAGACATTCAGTCTATCAAGACTAGCCTGGGTTTTTTTTAGATCTCGAAAGGGAGGAACATCTACACCAAAATAGATGTAAGAACAGATGTAAATCTGCATATAGCAGGGACATATCACATACTATATCTAGTATGCAATTTTTTATTAATAAAAATCAGCTTTTTTTCTTTCGAAAAAAGAAAAGTTTTGGAGATACACTCTGTGTAATTTAGGGGTTTTTACTAATCTAGGAGGTGTAGCTCCTTCAAATAAGTCATATTGGAATTTTTGCTCCAAATTTTTTAGGGACGTTTTAGGGTCTCATTTTTTCATATTACATTGAGGATATAAGGAAGTACCTCAGGACAAAATTTTAGGCTCTAGGTCACTATATATTCGTAGATAATCTTTATGTAAGTTACGGTTTGTGACTAGCCCAAAAACATGTCCTAAACAAGTTTTTTGGGTAAAACTATTATATATGAAGATTTAAAAATACAAATTGAGTATCATTATTTATATTGGAAATAAGATGGACCAAAATATCTAAGGTAAAAAAAATCATATTCATATCTAAAAAATTGGATGCATGTCAGTTTGTACAAGTTTGATCTTTTAAGAAGGTAAAAATCAACAAGTTGTAGGAAAATTACACTATTTTTTCTTGGCACATTAAAAATCAATAAAACCTATGGCATTGTAGAGTAGACATATCAATGATACTACATGACAAAACACTCAAACGTGTATAAATTTAAAAGTTACCAAAGATTCAAGGTGAGCTTGCAAGACTCTCCAAATGAGGGTTTAAAAAGGATTTGTGCTTTTTTCAAAACGCTGTGCTCAAACCCTATCTTGAAAAGTAATTTATTTTCCATTGATTGTAGAGATATTTCTAGGTATGGCAAGCTCAATTTTACTTTTTTGTAGTGATCTGTTATGGTATATTTAAATAAAAAAATTATTTGTCGTGGTTGGGGAAGCATACATGTATAAAATACAAGTGATACTTAAGTCACCTATGTTGGTACCACTTGTAGTAGTACCATGTCAGATAGAACCTACATACTAAATTTCACATCCACATATCCAAATTCCCCTAGGTATACCTAGAACTAGCTTTAGATCAAACTAATCGACCATCGTATTGCTTTAGTACCCTGAGAACAACACTTTGGGATAATTAATTTTGTGCATATTCAAAGGTTGATGATATTGTTTTTAAACGTTATACACATAACCAATTTTAACTTCTTGGGAGCCTTCCTCGTGTTCATATTTAATCATTTAAAAAAATAACTAATCCAATAATAGCTCTCTAGCTAGTTAAGGGAGTCAATCTTTTGGTGCCTAAGACAAAGCACAGTGGAGAGTCAATGCCGCAACTAGTCATTGAATAATACACTCTTGAATTCTCAAAGGGTTGTAGTGATCTTGAGACTAGTTGCATCATAGGATAAAATAATGCAAAATCACTTATGCCAGTTGCATCTCGATACCATACTTGTATATTATCTTCACATGGATATAAGGATATATATTTCCTTCATATAATTCTAGAAATACAAAATTTTGTCTGTGTTTCTAAAGTGAATCTTGACACTAAAATTTTGGAGGAAGGATGAATTTGTGTAGCAATGTTGGATGAAATACATCCAAAGTATTCAAGTATTCTTTGTGGGTATCCCATGAATGAGCAAGTGTTTCCTTTATAAAAACAACCAATCCAAAAACTCCTTTATCCTTAAATATTGTATTCCATTTTATTGCAGAAATTTTCTACATCTTGAATCGTATCATCAGTTGGTGGATCCCACAACTTGGGCCAATCCAATGGAAACTTTTAAGTTAGTCACACCTCCTAGTAGATAATATGTGCATGTACCTTCCATTATTACATAGGCTTCTCTAAGTCAATTTCAAAGGAATGAATACTACTCCAACTAACCGACCCATATGTTGTTGGGTTAACATACTCCTTCCTCCTTCTTGTGGTCAAAGTGTAATGATTATTTAATATCTATTTTCAATTTAATCCTCAATGGGCTCAATGTATCTTTCTCCTTTGTAATGGTCCAATGGTTGAATCGCCCAAGTACCATCAACCTTAAAATTCATGGTTTCCCTTTTTAGGTCAATCAATGCATTATTCTCTACTATCACACTCAATGACAAGTAGGATAGGGATCCGGGATCCCAGATATCCATAATCTTAATCACTTGAAAGTATGTGAATTTTTTAGTTCCATCTAGGTCAACTTCTACTTTTTCCAACCTATCAATGGGAAAAAAAATTATATTCATTGTGCATCCACAATTGAAGAGGGGAGTCAACTAATTCAGGTTTCACCACAACCTCCTAGGATTTGTTTGGTAGGATGTTTACATCCAACCTTAAAACTAACATGACATCCTTGATTTCACATCCATCTATGTGTGCATCCAAGAAAAACTCTTTTCCTACAACTTCTTGTTTGTTCCAATTCTACTTGGGCTTTTCTCCAATGGGTTGGTTGAAATCAGGGAAAAGTCCTCTTCCTCTTTTTTCATCCTTTTCAAGGTAGAGCACAATTGCACAACATGGTGTCCCTCTCCTAAGATATTAGACAACAAGTAAAATCATTGTGATAAATATCTCATTAGGTTCTTTGCGTCTCCTATATTAGGAACCCATCAGTAATTTCCTATGGATTCTGCAAGTTTTGATGTGGGTACTATGGTATTTTACACAAATCCTAGAACCTCCAATAGGAAAATGTCCGTGAATGTTCCAATAACTTGTCAAAGAAAATATTTATGTTACACAACATCAAACCTTGGGGAACCTAGAGAAGACTCATTTATTGTTCTAGGCTCCAAAACATCAATGTCTGCGCCATTTTGTGTGCCTCCCCAAGTGATTGCATTGATGGTAAGTTCTAGTTCTTCATCCCCCATCATGTACTTGAAGTTTACCAGATTTTAAGATTGTTTACTATTATGAGCTTCCTATTGCTTAATGAGATTAGGAAATTCTTCAATGCCATGACTAATGGTCTCGCAGTGGCTATATCTAAGTCACCAAGGTAGGAATATGGAAATATCGAGTAATTTGATCCAAATCATCATAATTATGGAAATGGACTTGACTAATCCATCAACTATCTCTTCCTCCTCTATAACCTACTCCTTGACCTCTACCTCCATCACCTTGGGGATAATACTCTAAAATATGTTTTCTCCATTTTCCTGGAAAGATCATTATAAGCTTGACACTTTTCTATGGTTTGAGAACTCACAATGTATAGTTTTATGCACTAATGAATAATTTTTTAATAGGGGACAGTGTCATGGATGATTTCCATAAGTGTGATAGATCTCACAATAATCCCCTGGATAACCACAATAGAATGGAGTCATAACCCGAAAAGGGGAAGCACGTTGGAAGGATGTTGTAGTGGCCATTTATGCAACTCCACCTGAGGATTGGCCTAGGAAATGGTTAATCGATGGTTCCTATATAATTGCTCCTCAAAAGGGGAGAAACTCATTTGTGTGATTCCCTTCATTGTTGTAGTGGGGGAACCATACATGTTCTCAATCATCCTCAACCCTGGTGAGTTCTTAAATCTTATAAATCAAGGCTACAATATGTGATTGAATATAGTCCATGTCCAAAGTTGAACCAATTTCTATGATATTCACATTCCATAGATATCGTACAATGGATCGAATCTGCATTGCCTAATCCAAAGATTCTATGTAATTGACAATCTTCTAGTACATCAGGGAAATCCTGGTCAAAGGTAATAATCAAGTGATGAACCATTGCTTATGCTATGATGTGGGGATTTTGAAGGGGAGTCTACTTGGCAAATCATGGAATATTTGTGCATGCCCCCAAATCGTTTCACCAATTAGATTTGTTATCCCTTTCAACTCCCCTATACTTTGTTGATCCAACTTGGGAAATTGGAACTTGGTTACAAACTACAACTTCACATCATATAAAGTGGGGATACTCCACTCAAAGGAAATTATACAAACTTCATATACCACTATAAATCCATACCTATTAAGGTGTTTTAGAACTCAGTAGTATTCTTGGCATCGGTAGTCCCCTTTGCCCACCAAATGGCTTAAACAAAAAACAATTTGTTTTTGAATATTAATCATGTCTACATAAAAACTCAAGCAAGCTAAATGGGGGTCCTCCTTAATCTTCAATAATTCCACTGTAATATTTTAATTAGAGAACTAAGACAAACTAGAACTTGTATAGTTGACTTTGGAATCTATCCGATTATGACTACTAGTCTAACCATTAATTATTCCTATCTAGTAACAACTAGCAAATAAACAAGAAATAGAAAGAGTAATATTTTGTACATTATGTATTATGGTTGGGATTGGATGAGAACACATTATTTGCACCACTCTAACTCTATCCTTGTAGCTTCACTTCTTAAGCGATAAATTTCTCATCTTGATTCTCAAACTAGTCTTGAGTCATGCTCTTTAGGAACCATTTTATCATCCTCCAATGACCCTCTCTTGAAGCACAATCCCAATAATGGAACCATTTGTTGGTGCAAAATGGAGACCAATGTTATTATATGTTTCCAACAAAGTGCCCCCTGGTACTCTAAAGTGATGGAATATGCAATCCCCAGAAGGATAAGGCCAGATCTAAAGCAACTCCAAGACTTGAGGATAAAGAGGGAGGCCAGATTAAATATGTGAATGATTCTTTGGTATGGAATTTGAACCCTTCCAAGGTTTATACACATAGGGAGGGTTATTAAACACTCTCACACAAGGTGACGAGGAACTTTATAGATGGTGGTGGAGAAAAGTTTGTCATTTTGAATGCCCTACTAAAATTCACATTTGTATGTGGTTTATTTTAAACATTTTTTTAATAACTTGGTACAATTTACAAACATGAACTTCAACGGACCTAATTGGTGCAATCTATGCATGGAAGGTGCTGAAACAAATTACCACTTAATAATTATTACTAGTCTTTTCTTTATTGTATGAATCCTCATGTATTTTGTTTTCTCTTAATCAGAAGGAATTTCCCTTATCTTCAACACTTTCTTTATCATTCCCCCTTGTCACCTCCATTTCCACTTTATCATTCTCTTCTATCACATCCATTTTCATCTACCTTACATATTTGAGTATTTTCTCTTGTATCCTAAATTTGTTTTTATCATTCCCTCATCACCTCCATTTTCACTTTATCATTCCCTCCAAGTCACCTCTATTTTAATCTACCTTGCATCTATTTTCCCTTTTGTCTAAATTTGTAACAATACTTTATATACTGCTCTTCACATTAGTGAATTTAGTTATGAGCCTCATATAGTTTTCTTTCCCTTTTATGAGTAAGCATTCCCCTTAGATTCTACACTTATTTATCACCCCCTTCTCGTGACCTTAATTTTCATGTACTTTGCATCTTTGAGCATTTTCCCTTGTAGCCTATATTTGTAATAGCCTTTTATATGTCGATCCTCTCATTAATAAATTATACCTATCAAATTCTCTTTTTAATTTTAGGAGGCTCAAGCGAATTTATCAAATGTTCCACCAAGTTTTCGGGAATCGGGGATGTGAGAGTGGGGAAGCGTGGGAGAAACATCTATAGAAGTATCCCCCAAATTTTAGGGAACATTGAAGGGGACATTGAGGTATTCAACATGGGAGATCCCTTCCAAAATACTACAAAATTTAATTTAGAATACATACGGATTGAAACATAAATATTGAAATCTAATAATCAAATGGACTAATATATACCTAATAACAATGTAACATAATAAATCATAAATCTTAAATCTACAAAAGACTATCACAATTGTATTTATGAGTTCTCATTGTATTTACAAAATTGGAAATACCGAAGATGTAAATTATCTAAGTCTAAAAAAGATAACTATTGCTAATAAGTGAAGATAAAATCGTCAAAAAATCGTCCATTTCCTGAAAATTCATGATTTTTTTGGCTTGATGATTTTTTTCGATTGAAAAAATTGTAATTTTTTGTAAAAATTGGGCCTCGCAATTTTTTGGAAAAATCATTGATTTTTCCCCAAAAAAACACATCACGAACTAAAACATAGCAATGGAGGCTTTTTCATTGTTTTAAAAACTCAGATTTTGTTAAAACAAATTGACCAATTTTGTACAAGTGACATTGAAGTCAACAATATTAAATGATAATGTTAAATTCTTAAAGTAAAAGTGACATTCTCTTTATCTTTAATTTTCTATCTTTTTATTTTTAACATTACCATAAAAAAATTTAGGATGTTTGAGAGCGGTTCCAACCTCATCGGAATTCATATACAAAAAGTAGAATTTTATCCCATTCAAAATTAAATAGACTTCATGGTTTTCAGGATTTCAAGATTGCAGCATTTTCATTGGATTCTATCATGTATGAGGGTAAGGGATTGGAAATTAATCAAGCACGCCAAAATCTCTACGTACCTTGATGTTGGTGGTGTTGATGCCTGATTGTTGAATTTAATTGAACTCCTCCATCACAACCTTAATAAAATATACACTCTAGTCAAGCAAAATTACTTATTAAGCATGAGAATCTCTTTCTACCATATTTCAATGCTTGGGTTAAGAAGCTTCGTCAAAATTGTAGGGTGTTGAGTAATATCCTTGGAGGATCAACTTTGAGATTCAAGGTATAGGCAAGGGATAGAGTCTAGAAGAGGGAGGAACATGGTGCTATTGATGAATTGGATCCCAATATAGGCAATGATTTTGATGATTATGTATTCTTTTGTTTTGATTTAGATATGTATTGCGCTTGGTTCCCTTTTGATATTTTTTTTTCCTCGGAAAAAATCATAATTTTATTTCAAAGTAGAACAAAATTACATCTGCACATGTAATAGGATCACAAAGGATCCCTACATTGTCAAATACTATCTATCTCATATGATCAAAACCAAAATAAATAAAAATTACCATCCCAGCCTGTAAAAAGCTAGAAACAAACACAACAAATATGAATATCCATTCATATATTTGCTATCTCAGATTAACCATCCTCTTGTCAACAATCTGCTCAAAAATCCCAAAATCAAGTCACTTGCTGTCATCAGCCTGTAAAATACAAACTATCCCAGCCAGTCAAAAATAAAGCAATCAACCTAGCCTTTTATCAACTAGAAGCTATACAGCAATATCCAATCGAAAATCAATCTACTTGACAAAACTCTGTCATAGCCTGCGCTGTCAATTTTTATTGCCAGACTGTAGAATCAGCCTGTCAATCGATATCAAGAAAAGCATGGCATGAAATGCCGAGTACTCCCAGCCTGTCATCGATAACCATGCTGCTCTCTGTCACAGAAATTATATCACCAGACACATGAACGGCCTATGACACCATCAAAATACAACAGTGCCAGAGCTCAAATCTGAGCCAAGGCTGTTTCATGAAATGGCCTATGGTAGTTCCCTTTTGATATATTCACCCTTAGATGTTATATACATCTATATATCAGTGATTTCACCATATTTATGTGCTAATTTTTTTATCAAATGTTGTTGTTGTGTTATATGTTTACAATTCTGAAAAAATGAATGTATAAGTTGTATTTTTTTGTTGTAGTTTGCTGAATTTTGCCAATTTTTTCATGAATGTTGTCGAGAAGTTTCATTTGGGACCCTTGCCAGTTTTTTCCAATCCTGGAATTATCTAAATTGTTACTAATATAAATTTAGAATATACATCAAGTGAAAATATCATTAATAAGATCAGAAATATAACCATATTGAAATGAAAATTCAAAACTTTGAAGCTTGAACTCTCAATTTTATACATCAAGATTCCTATTTTTAAATTTCATAGGACTTAAAAGTTAAGGAGTAAAGTATATATTAAAAAAAAAACTAAAAGTAGAACAGTCAAATGACAAATCAACATCATTTATCAAGGCAATGCCCCACTAGTCTTTGCATATAGTTGTTGAATTCCTAGTCATGATCAATGGCACAACAACCAAGCCGAGTTGTGCTTCATCATGCCCCCCTTCTCATCTATATGTGCATTATCCTCTAGATCAACAAACTACTATTTGTGCATTCAAATAATCAAGGGTCTTACTATTCTCAAGACATAGGGTACTATGCACATCGCCTAACTTCTTTGCTCTTCTAGAGGTAATTTTGTTCCTCTTGATAGAGTGGATGAAGCTATATGTGGACCAATTCCTCTAATACAAGGTACAAATAACACCATGTTTAATATTTGGAGATTCATCCCTTGCATCCTTCACCAACCAACTATGACATCATGGCCTAAGTCTGTGTGATTTTATATAAGCACCAATCTTGTTGAAGGGGCCATGAAGACCTGCAAACTGAACAAAGTGTCTTCAAAGCTTTTCTTTTCTCCTCATTGTACATATTTCCAATCGTATCTTGGAAATTATTCTTTACCTCAGGAACACTCCTAGGCCTTTCCACATATCATTTTGGGTTAAGTGCATATGATTCCATGTGAAAATATGTGTTCATGCAATTCCATCTATGTAGGATGTTGGGTCAAATTTGGGTTGTATAGAGATATAAGGAAAGATCCCATTGGTGAATGGATACCCTCATAAGACCCGAAATGTTATCAAAAGTTTCATATATTTCTCGAAGATTAGGATCATTTGAATTAGTGTAATGGATTACTTCCACAATAGGGGATATGAATGACATCAAATAACTACAATATTCCCACCAATCATTATTCAAACTTGAAACCTAACCTTCTTCCCCAAGTTTATCTTGGATTTTAGAACACCTTTCCCACTCTAGACTCAACCAAGGAGTATTGTGGTGCTTGAAAAAATTATAATGTAGGTACCCATATGATAATTTGAAACTATGGGTCATGTCCTGTGGGAAAATGCCAAACTAGAACCCTCCATAGAATAATCACATGGTGCATAGGTGCGATGAATCATAGGCATGTTAAAACATAATCATGGGGGGAGGAGTTACGTTCACATCTCACACTATTGTCTTTCTAATATAATGTCATTTGGGATTTAGAACCCTTGAATATTCTCATCACCACAACCAAAGGAAAATTGTCATACATAAACCCTCTTAGTCATTATCTCACTCTCTTAGCTAGATAAAATCAAAAATCAAAATTTAAATGAGAAATATTAAAATATGGGCTGAAAATTTAGGGTCTAAGTGGTGTTTTTTTCCTTTTTATTTTATATTATTGGTCAATGTGATGCTTAGGAGGGAAACATTTCCTTATTTTCCAAGAAATGACCCCTTTTGCATTTTAGTGTGTTTATTTAAGAGGGGGTCATTTGAATCTATTTTTGCATTGCAAAGGTAGTACTCATTGTGACAAGGTATGAGCTCATGCCCCCATTCCTCCCACCTTTCTGATACATTCAATGGGGGGTTTATCACATTTCACTCTTGGGAAACATGAGAGACATAGACTGGGATGTTTATGATGTTTTCCATGAAGTTTCCTAAAATTAATGTGATGGAATATTGATTGAGATTTGGAAAGATAAATCTAATAGGATATCCATCTAACATGCATGGATCATGTTGCCTAAATAACCAAGTCAATACCTTTCTTCTTTCTATGATTATTATATATAATTATCTATATTATTGGGCATCATATTATACGATGATCCTTTACCTATTTACTATGTGCATATGGAAAGAGCTAGTTATTGTGAGTTTAAAGAGGAATGATGCATTACTATGAGAAAAGGATGTCAACATCATGTGGTAATACATTGGTTTTGTTGATATTATATTTATTGCTTTAATGGGCAAGAACATGCTCATCTACATATTTTCTTTGTTCCTACTTTTGACACACTATTTTAAGATGGTGTTTTTTCTAGTTGAACTATTCTGAATATTACCTTACTAAGAATGCTATGAGAATCGTTAGGAAAAGGTTGTCCAAATTGTGAGGAAATAATTATTGTTAGTCCTTCAAATATTTAGAAAAAATATACTATTAATCATTTTGAGGAAAATGTTAAAAAATAATTATTGTCTTAAAACTCTTAGAACATATTCATTTAACTTTTAAATTTTTATTATCATCATTTTTTCGATGTGGCAATCAACTATCATTGTTTGGTTGGTGTGTGGAAATCACCTCTTGAAAAATTTAGAAGCAATAAGGAATGAGATTAACCACATCCGTGGAATTTTAATTTGTCATTTTCCAAGTCATATTGTTATAATTAATTCCAAGTATAAAATAAAAAAAATAAAAAAATATTATTTAGAGATTATTAATAATGATATTAGAAAACTGTTGCAGTTAAGAAAGCGTTGCTATCGGGCTCTTTTTCGCTCCAAGAAAACTTTTCAATTTTTTTTCAAGCAGGTTTGTTATTTCTTCGTTGTTTAGCCTAGCTTGGGTTCTCCTTTGAAGGATCCGGCATGGTGGCTCTGAGGATTGAGTTTGGTCATGTTCTTTGAGCATGCTATTTACCTATGACCTTGGTGCTGTGAATGAACCCTTGAATGAAGCGTTTTTGGAGCAGTTGCTGCTGAATTCGCTTATTTTAAAGGAGGATTGGTTAAGATCACTCCAAGACCGATTTAATTTTTTTGCAGGGCTTTGCATTGGCTTTCTGCAAATCTTTCCTTGGCGTTTGGGTACACACAGGTTTGTGGTTTGTATTTTTTTTCTGGCTGGTTTTGTTTCTTCTTTTGTTGTGGTTGTCTCGTCCTTTGTTGGCTTGTGCCTTATGGACTAAGGAAAGGAGCCTTTGCTGCCTCTCCCTCCTGATATGGATGCATTCAAGAAATTGATTTCCTCTTGTGGGAAGAGAAAGGGAGGTCCCTCATAGAAATTTGTTAAGAAAGCTGATATTCCATCAGTATAACTTCCAATTCAAACCTGTCAAACGGCTTTGAATCTTGCTGATCGTGGGAAAATAGGGAAATTTACAGGGCTCTGGACATCTCCAAAAGCCATTGATGGTTGGGTGTAGAGAAATTGGAGACCCTTAGTTTCTGAAGGAATTAGAAGCCATTTTGTAGGAAGAGGGTATTATGTATTTGTGTTTTATTCTGCTGTGGATCGAGACGTAATTTTCCAAAATAGACCATACTTTATGTATTTGTGTTTTATTCTGCTGTGGATCGAGACATCATTTTCCAAAATAGACCATACTTTATGGGCCCCCAGGGTCTTTATTTGAACATATGGTCTTCAACCTTCGACCCTTCTCAAGATGTTCCCTCAGCAGTGCCTATTTGGGTTAGACTCCCTCATCTTCCTTTGCATTGCTGGAGTTCAGATTCCCTGGAAGCCATTGGAAATAAATTGGGTAAATACATTGATACGACAGTAAGGAAAGATCAGTAGTCTTGTGCAAGAATATGTGTTGCAAGAATATGTGTTGAATTTGACCATGAAATAGGTTTTCCTAGGGAAATTAATCTAACTATAGCAAATCGGTCTCACACCTAGGAGTTAGATTATGAACAAATTCCATTCAAGTGTCGATTTTGTCATTGTTATGGACACTTCGCCTGAAACTGCAAGAAAAAAGCAGAAAATGAACAAGAAAATGAAAAGAATCAGTGGGTCCAAATTCATAAATTAGGCTCTCCTAATTAGAAGAATGGAAAAGATGGAAAGGTCAAGAATGGAGTTCAAGTTGATGGGAATGTACATAAATCTAATAAATTTTTTGTTCTAGCTGAAGAATCTGCTATTCTAGAAGAAGGTGAAATGCATGAATCTGCTATTTTATAACAAGGTGAAATGCATGATGTAGAAGAGCAGATACTTGAAGATGAAGCAAATCCAAGTCTAATGGTTATGCCTGGGGCTGTTTATACTGATGTTCTCAAAGATTGTGAATTTCAACTAAATACCTCTCCAAATGGTATTAATTCTCCTCCCTCATACGCAGAAATTACTAAGAAGAAACCGATGGACAGCTCAAGCTCTTCAGATGAAGACTCTATTCAGAAAACCTCCAAAAAAGGTAAGAAATCCCAAAAAGATGTTAGAGAAGAAGAGGAAGAGAGGTTGAAGATGCAAGGAAGCCAGCCCACTATCGAAATGTCAATGGGTAGGAGCAAGAGGAACTAGTCCCAAAAGGGAGTAACAAATCCTTCTCTCCTGAATAAGTAATGCAGTTCGTCTCTTAGAACTATCGGGGATTGGGGAATCCTATCAAAGCTGAATCAGTCAAAGATTCATTGAGAATGGTTAGCTCTAATATTCTCTTGCTCTAAGAGACTAATATTGATGAGGAGTCACTTCTGCTCCTAAGTAATTCAAAATGGAAAATGAGTGCTGGCAAGGCTGTTAGCGCTAGAGGCACCTCCGGGGGTCTTGCTACTCTTTGGTGTGCAAGCAATTTTCATCTTAAAAATTGTTTTGTTACCCAACATTGGATATTTATTGATCTATTCCATATATCAAGTTAGACTGATATAACCTTGTTTAATCTCTATGTTCTAGTCAATTTTTTGGAAAATAAAGAGTGTTGGAATTCAATATCAGACTTCTTGGCTGCCAACTCTCCTTCAAATGTTATTTTAGCAGGGGATATGAACTTAAAATTGGCCCCGAATGAGAAAAAAGGAGGAATTATTTCCAAGGATCATTTTCAAGACTCGGTTGAGGCACTGATTCAGACCTGGGATCTAATTGATTTTAAACCAAAGAAAGGTCGCTTCACCTGGTCAAATAATAGAACAGGGGCAGCCAACATACTTGCTCGCCTTGATAGATATTTGGTGAACAGCTCTCTGATGGATGGAAATGTCATTACTTCAAAAATTCTACCCAAATTTAATTCTGATCACCATCCTATCTCTCTCTCTCATTGGAAAAGGAGGAAGACCTCGGGCCAATACCCTTTCGTTTTAGTCCCCTTTGGATTAAACGTGAAGGGTTCTTGGATATTGTGCATCTTGCTTGGTCGCACTATGTAGTCAGCTCTCCCAGTTTGATTTCGGATCAGAAGCTTAAAAAGACCAATATTGCTTTAAAAAATTGGATAAAACAACCCCAAAAAACTCCATCTAGCAATAGAATAGAAAAAGTCTCTGATTTAGTGGAATTCCAATTTGAAATGGAATAAAATGATATTAACATTTCTCAGCTTGCTCGTGAGATATCTGCTCAACTCATTTCCTTTCAAGCTTTCAGACAAGAAGAGGAAGAATTAAGGATAAAATATCGGAGTCTATGGTTGAAGGCAGGAGATAAAAATTCAGCTTTCTTTCACAGACAATGTAGGGCCAGATTGTCTAGAAATCACATCTCTGAAATCTCCACAACAGAGGGGGATATTATCACAAGTAATTCTAATCTAAAGCAAGCTACCAGAAATCATTTCCAACTCTTGCTTCAGGAGGATGGGATCTCAGATGAGGAAGTGTCTGCATAATTTTTGGCTAATATCCCTACTTTGGTCAGCAGTGAGGAAAAAAACATCTTACTGAAATCATTCTCTGAACAGGAAGTCTTGAAAGTCATTTGGGCAATGGAGCCAAATAAAGCTCCGAGGCCGGATGGATTTTCTTTTCACTTTTATAGAGCCTGCTGGCATATTATCAAAACTAACTTGATCCGCATGGTGTCTTCCTTTCAGACCAAAAAAAAAAAAAAAAAAAAAAAGAAGTTAAAGTTGGAGGGTGCACTAACTCCATTTTTTGGCTTTAATCCCTAAGGAAGTTAATGCCTCTTCTTTTGATAGATTTAGACCCATTTCGTTGTGCAATGCCTCATATAAAATTCTAGCTAATCTCCTTGCTAACCGTGTCAAGCTTTGTTAAGAAAGTTGATCTCTTCATCCCAGGGAGGTTTTGTAAAAGGCAGACATTTAGTAGATAATGTCATTCAGGTTCAAGAAGCCCTCCACTCAAGCTTCCATAGAGATGAGAAAGGAATGCTCATTAATCTTGACATGAGGAATGTATTTGATAGAGTAAAGCTACCCTTCCTTTATAGATTCCTCCTCTCTTTTGGATTCGATCAGGATTTTGTAAACTTGATTAAAGCTTGTACTGAAAGCCCCTTGATAGCGCCATTAGTTAATGGTAGACCAACTAAATTTTTTCAATTGTCAAGACTCCTTCACCAAGGATGTTCGCTATCTCCCTTTTTATACATTTTGATGGTTGAATACCTCAGTAAAAAACTATTAGTAGCAAAGGAAGTAGGATTCATTACTGGTATTAATATTGCCAGGGGGGTGGACCCTATAAACCACGCCCTTTTTTTTATGACTCTCTTCTTCTTGGAGGGGCCATAGCTATGATTTCCTGGGATTTTAATGATACACTTCAGAAATATTGCCTAATTTTAGGAGCACTGATCAATAAAAATAATAGTGTTGTTTTTGGGTGGAATGTGGTTCATGCTTCAATCATTAGAATTGCAAATATCTTTGGATTTTCTAGATTTGATCAGTGGGAGAAGATAAAATATTTGGGACTACCCCTAACTCTAGGCTCTAGTCCTCCCTCTCTCTGGCTTGATATATTAGCTAAGCTTAAAGCTAAAATAACTTCGTGGGGTGGCCAGTGGCTTTCTAGGGCCAGGAAATTGATTTTTATAAAGGCAGTCTTTTCAGCCCTTCCAATTTTTCAATCTTTCTTCCTTCTTACCCCTAAATCTATTACTTCTCAGATCTCCAAACTATTGTGAGACTTCCTTTGGAATGGGGGAAAGACAGTCAGTCTAAGATGCATCTAGTAAGTTGGGACACTCTTAAAAAACCAATCTTTGAGGGTGGATTGCAAATACGAGACCTTGGGTTGTCTAACTTGGCTTTGGGAGGAAAACTCCTTTGGAAAATTTATGTTGATAAACATCATCCTGTCAGCAAGATTTTTAGGCTGAAATACCTCAAGGGAAGATCACTGATAAATTTAACTTCTTCCTCCACCCTTTCAGGCACAACCATTTGGAATCTATGTCGAAAAGGAATTGATGAGTTCAAGAAGCATCTCTATAGAATTCCAGGTAATGGGAATAAGATTCGTCTGTGGGAGGATAAAATTTCAGGCAATAATCCCCTTTCCACTGGTATTATGTTTGAAGAGTTAAAGATCTAGCTGAAGAACAAAGGTTTGCTCTGGTTGGTAGATTTATGCTCTTGGGATTGTAATGGTAATTGGGTCGGTTGGGTCTTCCCCGAGCTCCCTAAACATCAGACTCTTCAAACAAATATTTTTCTTTCTACACTTACTGGACTAGCTCCTATGCATAGATATTCCAATGATAAATGGGGATAGGGGAAATCAGGCTCATACACAGCTGCTAATGGTTATCTGGTTTTTAAACAGCTCCCCCACGATTCTTGTCTCCCCCCTACTATTTGGAAATCGATTTGGTATTCATTCTGCCTTCCTAAAGTTAATTTTTTCTCATGGCTGCTAATTCATAATAAAATTATGATAGGAGATAATCTTGAAAAACATGGCTTTCTCGGTCCATTCAGGTGTTGTTTGTGCATCATAGCCAAGGAAATAGCTGCACATCTTCTCATAACCTACGATTTCTCAATTTCAGTCTAGAAGACTATCCTTCATGATCTTTGTCATGTTCCTATTCAAAATGAACTAATTCTACTCTATCAGCAATGAGTTGAGCACTGTCCATTCTCACGTGGACCAAATAAAGATGTGAAAAAATTATGGCAGCTTATTCCTATAGTTATTTAGTGGAATATCTGGCTTACCAGAAATCATTTGTTATTCAATAATATTTATGTGACTCCTCAATTTGTTGCTCAAAAAATCAAGTTCTGTTGTGCTGAAATGGCCGGAAAGATGCAGTCCCCCTCCATGCCACCAATAGTGATTGTCAATTGGCTTGGTTCTATTCCAGCGCAGGTGCCTAAGGTTGTTTGTTCTCAACCAACATGCCCTTCTCCCTATCATATTGGGAAATCAGGTGCTAAATTTAATTCGTGGTGGATTAATTCTTCTTCGGCTTCTATTTTTTTTTACGGTGCTTCTAAAGGAAATCCATGCATCTCTGACGCTAGGGGACTGGTGTATTCTTCAAACAAGCTGTTAAAATCCAAATTCAGTTGGGGCCTTGGCTTCATGTCCAACAATCAGGCTGAAATCTATGCTCTTCTCAGATCTTTCCAGATAGCTAAGGAGCTTGGTTTTAAGTCAATTCAAATCTTCGGTGATTCAGAGCTACTAATAAAAATATTAAACTCAGCAAATCATTTTTACAATCTGGAATTAAATAATATCTTACAGAGAGTTTGGAATCTCCTCAAATATTTTGACAGGGTTCAGGTTTTCCACATTCTCTGGGATCTTAACAATTCGGCTGATGATATGGAAAACAAAGCATGCTAGTTGGCACAAGGCCAACTTAGCATCAATGACAATTCCAGTTGCTTTCATTCTATTCCTTAATTGTATTCAATTTTTTGTATTTAGTCTTTCAGACTATTATTTTCTTAACCTGTAAGAGGACTTGTAACTTCTTATTCTGGTGAATAAGGTTCCATTTGAGCATTTTGTGATTGGCTGATTGACATCNGGTTGTGTTTAAAAAAGTGTTAAAAATTCAAAATGATTTCCTAAATACTGAATTGTTCTAACTATTTTAGAAGCAAATTTATGAAAAGGTCTATGAGAATAGATCCTTATAACTGACCTATAATCAACACATATTTGCAATACATACTAAACTATTTAGGATAGTTCTCTCTTGTTTAAGAAAGGTTTTTGGGTTTAACTAATGATCAAGGAAAATATTTGACTTAACCTTTATTTGACTATGTTATCACCTTGATGTCCTTCCCCTTGTGAGAGGTGGAGAGGGATGAGATTCCTTCCTTGGGACATTGATGAAAGATGGCAATTTAGAAGTTTTAGATGAGCATGCATGTTGCATTGAGGGACTAGTTGCAATATTTGATGCTTTATTTGAGATATCATATGTTATTGCCCCATCTTTTGTTCTGATGGAAATTATTTCTAAGTACGCCTTTGCACTATTATTGTATACTTCATTTGTAACTTTGAGGACCTCAAATCTATTGTTGTTTACAATGGATTGAATTTTCTAATATACATTTGATTGTTGTGTCACCTTGGGGTTTTATTATTATTATTTGAGAATGAATTAAAATAAGTCTATGCTTGATGACTATGATTATTAATATTTTGCTTTGGGGAATATTTTATTTCTTGTATCTTTGGACAATCCTTGGTGAAGTGTCAATGCTAATGAAACAAATTACATTTGAAAGAAATAAACTTATATTATAGGACATGTAGATGGTTTCATCCGCCCATGGCCTCTTATGGTAGTGTAACCTATATGGATCTTGTGATCTCTTCTTTTGGGTTGAAATAAAGAAATCACCTATTTAGAAACAAATCCACGGATCCCATTAAGTAGGGTCTTGAGCAAAATATAAAGTCTTGATCTTCCTTGTGGAATAAAAAAATGAAAAATATTTTTTTATGAAGCAAACATAAATACTTCTCCATGGGAATTTGGATTTTGTTATTTTATGGCCCATGATTCTATGGATCGTTTTTTAGACCACAACTTTTACAAATTTCCCACTAGGTCACACTCATAAAGGATAAATGATTTTTTCGTTGGAGCTAGAATTGGTAGGTCTAAATGAAAGATGACATGCATCCAATCAAGCTCAATTTGTTTTCTTTAGATTTCTAATCAACAATATTAAGGCTTTGATTTCTAGAAGCAAATTATGTGTTGTTTCCATAGCTTTGCCTCAATAAGAAGAAATTATCTTGGGCTTGAAACCTAATGAGGCTTGGCACATATTTGTTGGAATAGGTTATAGATATGCTAGTGAATAGGCTGCGATTTTAACTTGAAGGAACCCTATCACACGAGCTTTTGTAGGTTGTCCAACAAATACACAAAGAGTAGAGATGACTATTAGGGTAAATCGTAACCATGAGAGGGACTTTGTTATCTCATCTCAGCTCCAAAGAAACTTTCCATGCTATTCAATAACATTTATGTGTGGAATTTTTTTAATGACATTCTTTTGGAACGCCTATTTCAATCTACTTTGAAAATTCTCCATGTTTACAATAATTGCTATTTGTAAAGAACAATTTGAACACAATAATTTCACTTGGATTTCCACCTATATAGTTTTTCAAAAGGAATAATGATAGTTTTATTATAATTTTTTAAAATTTATTTATACTTCCTGATAAACAATCTTTGATTTTGTGTGACAAAGGATATTCAACTTGTATAACTTCTCAAATATTTGACTTTAGAATTTGTGAAAATTCATTATTGTTTAATCTCATTGTATTTTCCATATTCTTAACACTCATTTTTGCAATTGTGATTTTTTGTTCATCTGGTTCAGAGGCAATGGGATGGTAGGGATTGAAAAATATCTTTCACTTTTCTCAAGCCTTGGCAACTAAAAGTACTTGGGGTTTTTTTTCAAGGGAAAATATTTTGGTGTGTTGTACACGCACACACACACACACACACACACATGTACATATATATGTATCTACACACACACACATATACATACATATGTATATGTATATATGTATATATATACATGTATCTACATATATGGATATATATGTAGAT
>LPNX010836253.1:484761-495864 GCA_001517045.1 Pseudotsuga menziesii | reverse complement strand
TCATTTGTAATGCTATTTTATTTGCATTTTCTTTGATAGGGAATTGGATTTCTTGGTGTGTGGGAAAAGATACAAAGGTCTATGTTAGGGTGGATCCTTGGATGGGTAGTGGTGGAGATTACAGACTTCCAATGCACATTATAAAACATATAAGGAGTAGAGGAATATACACCTTACATCATATTGCATGCTTGAATATGACTACAATCTAGCATCAAGAGTGGTTTTCTACAAGGGAGGAAGATGAACCTGTGTGAGATGATTATGGATGATTATGTAGCAAAGCTATACCAATCTATGTTAGAATTAAATAGGTGAATGATTATTTGGTATGGAATTTGAACCCTTTCAAGGTTTATACACATAGGGAGGGTTATTAAACACTCTCCACACAAGGTTATGAGGAACTTTAGAGATGGTGGTGGAGAAAATTTTTCCATTTCGAATGCCCTACTAAAATTCACATTTTTATGTCGTTTATTTTAAACTTTTTTTTATAACTTGGTACAACTTACAAACATGAACTTCAAAGGACCTAGTTGGTGTAGTCTATGCATGGGAAGTGATGAAACAAATTACCACTTAATAATTTCATGTAGTTTTGTTAAACATATTTGGAAGGAAATAAAGGGTTTCATAGGATTAATGGTTGCTTGGGTGGAGATACTATTGAAGAGGGGGTTCAAAATTTGGTGTGGCAAACCTACCAAAATACATTTTAGGGAATTTCCTTTGATCATTGATTGGGCAATTTGGATTACCATAAATCTTGTAATATTTGACAACAAGGTTATTCCTCAAGCCCAGTGTGCTGTACAAAAGTGAAACAATATAGCTTCTACAAGCAAGTGAAAGTTCCAAAGCTTCTTTGACATGTTAGAGAAAATTCCTAGAAAAAAACAGAACCTTGGGTTTATTTCGATGGAAACTCAAGGTGAGCCTCCTATGGTAGGTGTTGGTGGCTTACTTCTCTTCTCTAATTCCCATACAATGAGTTTCAAAGCATGCATTGGATATGGATATAATAGCTTGGATGAGTTGATGGTCTTGAATTTAACTTTAATTCTAATAGTTAAATATGGATTCGCAAGCATATAAATATTTTGGGATTTACTCCTAGTCATTAAATGGTTAAAAAAAGAATATTAAGGAATTACTCTTCAACCCCTATTTGATGAAATTTGGATACCTTTGAATGTTTTACAAAGCTTTCATTTGCACAAATATACTTTGATGGAATCAATGGGAAAAAACCTTGTGAAAAGAGGGAATACAACTATTTGGGGATTTAATCTTGGTCCTTAAATGCTTTAAAAAGGAATATTGAGGAATTTTACCCTTCAACCCTTATTTTATGAATTTGGGATATCTTGAAAGGTTTTACACAGGTTTTCATTTTCACATATCTATCTCAATATAATAAAAGGGAAAATATATTGTCAAAAGAGGGCTTACGACTTCTACTGGGTGAGTGGATTGTGGAGGAATACTTAAATGGGCTCTATTCTGTCTATTCTGACTTTTTTTATGAAGATTATAATACCCTTATTCTTATAATAAATTGGTGTTGGATTTTTTTTATTTTTTGAAAAATACTTATGGATGATTGTATAAGTGGAATTTACTTCTTTTTGGAGAGTATATAGATATACAGACTTGAATTTTGGACCAAACTTTTTGGGTTTTAAAGCTAAATATGTGATTATGGATATTTTTGTTGTATGGTGTCTACAAGGATAGATATATGTCTCATTTTGGATATGACAAAGGATTTGGGATTTTTTTATAAGCATATGGTATATAAAAATTTTAATTTGGGTTTTAAAGCTCAATATGTGATTGCATATCTTTTTGTTGTATGGTGTCTACAAGGACAGATATATGTCTCATTTTGGATATGAGAAAGGATTTGGAATTTTTTTATAAGCATATCATATATGAAAATTTTAATTTTATATTGACTTAAAACAAAACTCCCCATACCTACCAAGGTTTGACCTTGATTCATCTTCACAACCATTTGTCTAGTTCCAAGTTTCCATTGAACTAAAAGTTTTTTTTTTAAATATATATTGTAAAAACAAAAACAACCTACATAAGGGAAGCTTACTTGCTAAGGTTGAGTCTTAGCCATTCTTCCAAGTTAATTTATTTTCACAAAATAAATTAACTATATCAATAATTGCTAAAAGTTAGAACCACGACTATATTGGTGTGCAAAGAGAATGAATATTATAAATTATGTATAAATGAGATGAACGTGGAGTGTTTATTTTTCTTTACATATATATGGTTGAAATTTCCAAATTTGAAGACATCTTGATAACCAACAATTTTATCATCTTAATTCATTTTCTAGAATAAAGTGACATTTGTGTGTATTTCTTCCTAGGATAAGATTTTCCACTAGTTATTTTGGATCACGTGTCGTTGTAATGCCAAGAGTGTGGTTGTTGCAAGATAAAGATTCCTCTTTTTTATACATTAATATCTCTTTTATCCTTTTGTCTTTTTAAAAGTTTTCATATGGGTTCTAAAGTATTTTGTGAATCCTTGGGCCTCTATCATAGGGTTTTATTTTTTGGTTAGGTATATACCAAATGATTTGTTTCGAAACAATCCCTGCATCCATGTGTGTTATTTTAGCTAACATTTTGTTTCATTTTTTTGTCTCCTACTCTTTAGACACCATCTTGTAGGTATTTAAGTCTAATTTTTCAAACAATGTGGCACAATCAAGAGTACTGTTCCTTGTCATAAAAATGACACATACCTAAAGAATTTTCGATTACTTTTATAACTTCCTCTTACTGTAGATAAGGGGGAATATTTGAAAGTATTTCCCAAAAAAATGTGGTTGTTATGGGTACAATGTGTTGGAGAGATCTGATACCATGTAGAAATAGAAGCTCTGAAGCTAAGAAGAAATCATGGGAAGAAGATATAGCTACAAGATAATTCTCACAAGCATGCACAGGGAAAATAGAGAGAAGAATAAAGAGACTGAATCACATGAAGAAGTGAAGAATTAATAATTGATTGATTATTACAATAGTAGTACATCCTTATAAAGGAAAATTCAGCTGGCGGAAGAAAAATCATGCTAGCTCTTAAATCAGGCTTACTAAATATGATAAACCCCCATAGGTGGCTAAAGCACTTTCCAACTTTGTCAAGGATCTCACGAATTAGCTAAAGCATGAGTGAGTTTTCATGAGTGATGGAAAAACATGCTAGTCCTAGAATATGGAGAGAAAATCATGGAGGGTGGGTTGGAAACAAAAATAGCAGTTTCATAGTTGACTAGCTTTACCTTATACACTAAAAAGATGGAATAAAGCAAGATAAAGATAGAATCTGCAGGAATGCGCAGTTGCTAATTCTGGCAATCAATAAAGTGGGAAGTATCTAACCATAAGTAGGATAAAGTCGCTCCTGGGGTATATATGGAATGTGTTGACCAAGTGGTGCAATTGGATTCCAACTATCTAGGCTAGTAGGTAGGAATAAGAAATGATTAAATATTGTTATCCTAAGTATGAAGTGGTTTTATAATATCCCAACACCCCCCTTTAATTCTGACTTTATGATGATATGTCTGAAATAATCATAAATATAGGTGCATATAGGTGCATATAGGGCCCAACAACAAGGCTATGGTCACCCTTTACAATTATTTATGTCCAAAAAAGTGAGGAAAGAGGCAAAACCACGTGGGGAAAATACTCCCTCAAGAAAGGACAAGGAAAAAATTTGAACAACAGTCTTCAATTATGTCGTTATCTTCACTTGAATGAGATGAATGAACTGCTTTTGGTGAAATACTTTGATGAAGAAATTGTAGACTCCATTAGCATGCGTTATAGTGTAGAATCTGTAAGAAAGAAGAGGAGAGACTCCTTGTATTTCATCATCTAATAAAGTAGGAGCATTATATGAATGCTTCTTTCTACTAACATACTCTTATTTGCAAATACAACCTGAAAAGGAAAAGATATATGTGCATACTCCTTCCCAAAGAGTACAAAAATTAATACACTAAGTTCCTTGTATAGCTGCAAAATTGTGATGTGGATCACATATATCATTCTTCCAATCTGATGTATCACCTTCCCAAATATGATATGTGGCTTAAAGGACTCTGATATATCACAAATATTATCATATGTAACAACAAATACCAAAGCTATAGTGTCTCCATGAGGATATGGGGATAGACTAGGAAAAGTATGAGCAACTAGAAAGAATTGATGAGTGTAAAAATACGAATGATGGATGATGTTGAGATATGAACCATAAGTGCTTATAACAGGTCCAAATATGTGTAATATAATTCTAATGATGACTAAGTTCATGTATAACCAACCAGTGAAAAATAGACAAGACATGAAACCATTTGATATAAGTAACACACCATAAGAAACCAATGAGGAATCAACTAGTGAACTTGGGGTTTGTATAATCTTAGGAGTATTCAAAGGTATGGTAGATGGTATGGATGATGTCATAACATGCATATCAGCCTAAAAATATGCTTCAAAATCAGAATTATAACCATTTTAATGGAGTGAATAAGAGTTTGTTACAGACAAGTCAGGATCTAGTGAAAAAATCACAATCATTGGGAGATGAATCTAGGAGGCTGATAGGTGGATTGACAAAGAAAGAAACTGAGATTTATGATTCTCATATATCAGATATTTGAGGAAAGGATTTAACTCTGGATCTCAAGGCATAGTTTATATCACCTTGGAACTGCGCACTATGACAGTGTTCTGAGGAATCAACATGCTTCTCTAGCTCATTTGGAACTTCAATGTTATGCTTCTCAAGAAGCTGAGACATGATTTCCATATTCTTCTTGAAACATTTGTTCGCAAGATTAAATCCCTTGATGAAATAAGGATGCTTGGATGTACTTCCTTTCTTCTTAACTTTCCTCTTAACTTTCTTCATTGAACCTTCATCATTTGGCCTCGAACTTTCATCTTCATTATTTGACTTTGGCTTCTTTTCTTTCACAATTTGCTTCTCTTTTGATCTTCCATTATTTCTTCCTTGAACTATAAGAGCATGATCCTTTAACTTAGAGGATCTAAGAGCACCCATTTGGATCAATTTACCTTGCTCCTTTGTTAGTGAATCAAAGAATGTACTCAAATAAGGATTTTTCCAATTCGAAATAACAAGCCTAGTAGCATGAAAAGTAGACACAAAAATTGATTATTTAGGACCCAATTTTGATAATATGGAAATAATCAATTGATCTTCCTTCTTCTCAATCCCACATTGCTTGATAAATAGGAAAAATGACTTGATTTTGGTGAAGAAATCGTCAATGGAATCGAAACTGTTTGACTCAATGAGAATAACTCATTCTCCAACTGATGTGCTCTTATCTCATCTTGAACTCCAAAGAGAGACTCAAGTTTTGTCCATACTTGGTTTAGAGTGGTCAAACAATCTAGATGAAATATTAGATCAGGGTAAATAGAGAGGAAAATCAATCCATAGGATTCATCCAACCTATTATTCCACTTAGCTTTCACAACAATAGAATTTGGTTCATTTTCTAAATCCATAGAAACTCTATAGGGTCCCTTACTGTGCAATAGAATGTTAATTTTGGCTTTCCATTCATGATATTTGAAGGGAGTCGGGATCATAGTTGAAGAAGAATCCATACTGCGATGTTGATGCGCTCAAGAAGACACTCTCTACAACCTGCACAAATAAAACTAGGAGAAAATCTTGTAAGCTCAATTCAAGCTCTTCCTCAGAGAGGAATAAGAAATTGGATGTGCTCTGGTAGAGAGAAAATAGAACTCCTCAACTCTGTAGAACTTAAGAGACCTTGTGCTCAAATTAAATTGACAACCTGTGGCTCAGATACCATGTAGGAGAGCTATGATACCATGTAGAAATAAAAACTCTTGAATCTTAGAAGAAATCACAGGAGGTAGATCTAGCTACAAGATAATTCTCATAAGCATGAACAAGGAAAATAGAGAGAAGAATAAAGAGCCCGAATCACATGAAGAAGTTAATAATGAATAATTGATTGATTATTACAATATTAATACATCCTTGTAAAGGAAAATTGAGCTGGTGGAAGACAACTCATGCTAGCTCATAAATCAGGCTTGCTAAATATGATAAACCCCCATAGGTGGCTAAAGCACTTTCCAACACTGTCAAGGACCTCATGAATTAGCTAAAGCATGAGTGAGTTTCATGAGTTATGGAAAAACAAGCTAATCCTAGAATCTGGAGAGAAAATAATGGAGGATGGGTTGGAAAAAAGTATAGCAGTTTCCTAGTTGATTAGCTTTACCTTATCCATTGAAAAGCTGGAATAAAGTAGGATAAAAACATAATCTACAGGAGGGCTCAGTTGCTAATTCTAGCAGTCAATAAAGTGGGAAGGATATAACCAGAATCAGGATGAAGGAGCTCTTTGGGTATATATCGCAAGTGTTGGCCAAGTGGTGCAAGTGGATTCCAACTATCTAGGCTAGTATGTAGGACTAAAAAATGAGTAAATATTGTTATCCTAAGTATGAAGTGGGTTTATAATATCTCAAGACAGTAGTTCGATTAAATCCTAGGAACTATTATCTCATCAAGAGGTAGGTTGAATGGCAAAATAATGGTCATTTAAGAGTTTATTTCTTTCATCTATATTTATAATGTAAACAATTAAAAATGCCTCCAACATGAAAAATTACAAAGATATTTTTCCAATTTAATATAAAAAACTAAAATGGGAATAATGGATCCAAAAGTTGTTGAATTTGTAGATTAAAGAAATTTATTAATAGTATGCCACACTTACCATTGAAATTTTAGAGTCCAAATTTATAATTACAATTCTCCAGCAGTGAAATTGTCAAAAATTATGAGGAAAAATGGGTTGACCTTAATTATGTCCTTGAAATACTTGGGAGGATGTAAGATTAAAGATAAATGCATAGATGATTGTAGAGTGAGAAGGGGGATGAGTGGGTGGCAATGATTTCCAAAACACTATTGACCACTTCTGAGGAAGGAATGACTGCGAAGCAAACATTTCTATTAAAGGACCTTTCATCTATAATGGAGGATTTGGAATTCTTAGGTGCAATTGGTTTGCTAGAGTAGATGAGAGGAATTTATGAATGACTTCACCAAGACTTGGCCTAATAGTGGCAATACAATGAATACATGACTTTTCTAGCATCTTCATACCATGGAGTGCTTCAAAATAACCCAAACAATAGTGTATTGTAAATAAGGAAGGTTTGGGGTTCCATGCATTTAGAGGATGACTTGGAGTTAGAATGGTGTGAGGTTTAAGGGTGGTGGACAAGCTCACATAATGTTTTTCGCTGCTTCGATAATGTTCATGAACATGGATCGCTATAAATTTTGTGTATTGATAGGATGGCTTGGAATTGAACCTATGCATGGCTTAGGGGTGCATGCACAAATTTAATTATCTTTTTAGTTGTCAAGGTAGAGACTACAAAGCATGATGGTTCTTTATAAAACCTTGTTACATCGTACTTATGAGATACCACAAAAATTCATTCCATTACTCCATTTGAGTTGTAAATTGGCAATAGTAGGGATTGACTGTTAATATTGGCAATTTTTTAAAAAAATTTTCTTGCAATTTCATATTTTCATGTATTTATTAGATAAAATTTGCTTACTACTTGTTTGTATTGCTTATGATCATCTATAGTAATTATATTCTAAAACTTATATGAAAATGACACTATTCATTTGTATAAGTTCTTGGAATATTCATAAGCTATACATTTCTTAAAGTTTTCATTGTCTATATTTTTAAAATAACACAATGAAGTTGTTTTCTTCACACATCATACGTTGCATTACACGGGATGGACCTTCTTGAGTTTTTATAGACTTGTTGGAGCATCATTTCAAATATTTGATACCATTTCATTCTTTAGTGGACTCTTCCTTCCGTGTTATAATTATTCAATTAATTGTATAAGTTCATGTAATATTCATAAGCCATTTATTTCATAAAGGTTTCAATCCATTTTTGAAAAATTACACAATGAAATCCTTTGCTTTACACAGTCTACATTTGATTAGACACATTGTACGTTGCATTACACGAGATGGACCTTCAAATATTTCATACCATTTCATTCTTTAGTGGACTCTTCCTTCCGTGTTATAATTATTCAATTATTTGTATAAGTTCATGTAATCTTCATAAGACATTTATTTCATAAAGGTTTCATTCCATTTTTTAAAAATTACACAATGAAATCCTTTGCTTTACACGTTCTACATTTGATTAGAAGGTGTAGACCTTTTTTAATTTTTATATACTTGTTGAAGAATAATCACACAATATTGCTACCATATCATTCTTTTGTGGGTTCTTCCTTCTTGGTGAGATATCTAATTTTGTGTTTAGGGACAACCCTCAATTTTGTTAAAATGGGCAATATTGAGTACATAATACAATAATGGTAAATGATGTTTCCCACTATTATCTACTTTCTTTGGAATTTATATTAATGAACCATAAGTATCTAAATAAAAAACATTAGACATAAATGGTTGCTTTCTCTTGGAATTCTCAATGCCATTCTATTACTTTTTGATGATATTAGCGACATTGTTTTGTTATCTCACATAGTCACAATATTTCAAATGTAGGCTGATACTTTTTCTACGATGATAATGGTCTTGTAGGTTGATACTTTTTCTATGATGATAATGGTCTATAAGTCAACCTTGAAAAACATGATCTGTGGGTTCGACATATCTAAAATATAAGCAACTAATATTTTCACATAAAAACTTATTACAATTGGTGGAAGTATAATTTGTTAGAATTGGGTCTCATTTTCTCAAGATCATGTGTTGGTCTAGTCACAACAACAAAAGTAATAATAAGGGTTACACAACATTAAGAACCTTAGAAAGACCATGTTTTCAACTCAAGTTTCAAATGTATTTCAACTAAGAATTGACTTTACCACATTATAGTCATCCCTTTTAATTTTGCATGTGAGGTTTGGGACACATATGACATAGATATATTGGAGTCACATTAGTATGGTTGTCATCATCATGTTGCTAAAATAATATGCATTCCAAAGAAGAGGATCCCTTGATAATTTGAGATGAGTTTATTGTTTTCCTTGAATTCACCCTATTTAGTTCCTATGTGTGTATGTTGCACAACATTTTGGTGCATGGATAACTCTCATTATAATTATCCAAGGCTTTGGAGTTAGTTGGTTTTCTAGTCACTTGTATTCTTTAGTATCTAAATCTTGAGAAATGTAAGTTCCCCTATTTAAATTTATTTATTGATTCTCCTAATCTCACAAAGATGGATGTTAATGTAGGTATTCATGAATATATCTACAAAGTTTAGTTCAAAGTCACATGGATGGATCCAAATAATCCTCTAACTTCAAAACTTCCCCATTACCTCCACTCTACTTGCATTTTTGAGATGGCCTCATCTACACCCTAGAGTATATGAAAATACAATTGCATTGTAACTCAACAATCTCTTTAAATTATCTTTGGTTGTAACACACAAAGTCCCTCTATATTTCTTTTTATTTTTTTGCATTAGAAAGTATGGTATTTTATTCCCAAAATTGAGCTTTTTTTTAACAAGAACAACACAAAATAGATGATAATTGTAAAAAATATATGCATTTCTAATGAGGAAGATCCTTTGTGCAAGTTTAACCCATAATGATGACTTAGCATTACAAAAGGTATGTTGCACTGCCTTGACGAGAATTGCAATGTGCCATAATGAACATTATCATTGTTTCTTAGTTCCCAAGACACACTCTTAGGATTAACCTTAGAGATTCCATTAGGTCATTGAAATATGTAAAATATTATTGTATAAGTTATGTTGTTGAGCCTCATTGTATCTTCTTAGCTTAGCCATTACACAGAACTAGCATCACATTCCATATTCATATTTTTGTGCACGAGGTGTGTTTGTCCTATAGTTGTAGATTCTGCATTCTACCTTGAAGCACACGTCAATTCAAATTGTATAGTGTTAGAGTAGGACACACGTTGATATTATGATTTTATTGTTTCATGAGTCACTATTGATTAATCTTTGTTTTTTTACATTGCACCAATTCTTGTTACATAATATTTAAATGTGCACATCTCCATTGATCTCCTTAGGTATGGAGATATCTCATAAATGCTTATCAATTTCATTCAAATAATTGAATTTGAAGCTTAGAGGCATAGTCTACCAATTTGATGATTAGTATCAAATTAGAGATTAATTACATTATCATCAACAATGACATATCAAGAAGATAACAAGCTCATTCAACTCTGCACTGTCAAATCACTAGATACAGATCTATAGCATAATACTTATTGAATGTCCACTTGGATGAGGTAGGAATACAAGAAATGTTGAGTTATACCAACAAGTCCATCCTAAGACCTTACTCTACACTCATCGTGATACTAATTGGAAACTAATGTTAACATAAATAGTACCACTAAAGCTGATGAATGGATGGTGAAGAATTATGCTCTAGATTTCACTTATGATTCCTTTCAGATATAAGAATGGTTTATAATATTGCACCTTTGGAGTTATCTTTGTCAAAGTGAAGGGGATTTTGAATGGGGTTTGGCCCTTTCAAATGATTCATTTTAGCATTTTCTCTAACATTTTTTCTCTGTAATGTTTTGAGATTCGAAATTCACATGGAATAAAAAGGACATTAGGAAGTATTTTTTTCCATTTTTCATATTTTGGGTTGCTATTGTTTTGGAGATAAAGGAGGTGTAATTCAGAAAATTTGAATAGCACAAAAATTAGCCCTAAATGTGTTCTATGTAAAATTGTTATATCTGAAGTTTCAAAACTCCAAATTGAGTGTCACTAGTTGAATTGAAAATAAGACAGAATATAGTATGTTTGGTATACATTCCATATTTAAAGATAATAATTGGACATGTGGTAGTTCGTACATGTTATACCTTATGAAAAAGACAAAATTGACAAAAACTACCCTAATTTTTGCTTGGCACATTAGAATTCAGTGAAATCTATGGAATTGCAGAGTA
>LPNX010836253.1:415842-483751 GCA_001517045.1 Pseudotsuga menziesii | reverse complement strand
TATATATATATATATATATATATATATATATATATATATATATAGAATTAAATTAAATTAGATTATATTTTCATCTTTATTTTCGTAGGATAATAAACTTCTTTAAAATAACTAATACTCGCAATCAATTAAGAAATAAAACTCTCAAAAAAAAAAATATAAACTTTGGACCTACTTGAGAATTACAAAAAATAAAACATATAAATTTTAAACTACACAAACTTTACCAATAATTAAAAAATAAACGAACTGTTTGGCATACCCAAAATATTAAAAGAAAATATATATACGGAAAGCATATTGTTTTTCAAAATTTACGGAAAGCATCGACTCTAGCACATGAAGAAAAGCTCATGACATGTACATTCAAAGCGTATTTAAACGACGGCATTTCTTGGACGGTTGGCTTTTTGTGAACCATCCGCTGCAATTTCAGTAAGATGTAAACTCAGAGTTTAAAGAAAGATTTCAAGCCCTAAAAAAATACTTAAACATATGTAATCCACATGTAGGAAGAATCTGAGCTTTGAGATCATAGGTTCGCATATAACTACTGAATAAATTGGAGGCGGCAGAGTGATACAGAGGATAGAGGATAGAGGTAGCATATAAGCAAATACTATCTAGGCTTTCACAGAGTGGTTTTTAAATGAATTAGTACATGAATTAAAAGAAGAAATCAGTGATACTGACTGTTAACGAGTGAAACCCTAGATCTCCATTGTGTAGAAGGAAGCTCAACCGCATTCAGCAGAGGTTCTCTCAGCATAGGTTCTTTTAGAGCAGTGCATAGTAGATTTTTGAAACCAATTCGCCTCCCATGCAGTGCAGTGCACTCCACCTCCTTCCCTATCACATACATACAGACAGACATGCATACAAGAAGTCGAAAAATACTCCGAAAATATGTAATATTAAGATATATAGATGACTCCCTCAAGCAGAGCCACTACTCCCACTGCTTTTTCTTTCAACGAATTTAAAAGCGCTCTTTCCTCTCTGAATCGACTGCTTTTCTGTTCACGGGACAGAACCAGCGCTCTTTGCTCTCTGAAGCGACTTCTTTTCTCTACAACGGACAGAATAAGCGCAAATTGCTTTTCCATTCTTGAAATCATTGCTTTTCCCTTTGCTTTTCCATTCCTGAAATCACTGCTTTTCTCTCCCCGACTTCGCTTTTCCGTCACTGCTTTTCCCTTCCTGGATTCATTGCTTTTCTCTCCCTAAACTAACAGACTTTGCTTTTCCATTCATGAACTCACTGCTTTTCCTTTGCTTTTCCGTTCCTGAACTCACTGCTTTTTTCTCCCTGAACAGTTGACAGAAGGATCAGTGAAATTATGACCAGGATGAGTGAAATTATGAAATTATGGAAGGATGAGTGAAATTTTTGCACTTCTCGATAATGGAGAAAGAGAAGATCAATATTGAAAGTGAAACTTCCTGCTACCAAGAATTAGAGAACAAGAAGGATTGAAGCCTCTGCACCGAATTTATAGACATGGGCATGCTGCACCTGAACTTCTGAACTTCTTTGTGGCATGAAATGACCAGGTTTGTGCACTCTTGCCATGATGAAATTTATTATACTGCACGGCTTCTTTTCAAGGATCTTAATGGGAATTGTTTTAAAATATTGAGCTTTTCCTACTTCCTTCTTTGATGGTAGTGCCTCTGTTGTTTTAATTCCCCTATATGGTTGAGGTTGTCATATTGATTTTTTTAGACAATGATTCTGTTTCAGCAGGAGAATTTTTGTTGCAGGTATTCATAGTCATAGCAGCCTTTCTTCACACAAATGAAGAGTTCAACATATCCGTTGGACTGCATATTTCAATTTCCCTGTTCCAGGCATTATTTTAGTGCAGGTATAGGAAACTAATTTTCTGTTACAGCCATTGTATGGGAAGACATGGGTGTCATTTGTTGCCATGCTCTGTACTGCTCCATAACCAAAGTCCGGCAATTTATCATTAAGCAAAGATGATTTGATGCATGCAACCTCATAGAGCCACTTGGCCAAACAACAAAAATATTCAGTCTCAAAAAAATGCCATCAATACATAGCAAGTTTGGGAGTGCAAGGGTTAGAAAGTTATGATTTAATAGCCATGTTAGATGGCTATTGAGTTGTGGCAATTCTCTCTCCTCTCTTAAGCGACTCTACCAACTTTGTATCTTGGGCTTCCTTTACTACGATGCGTTTGTCAAGAACGAATCGAAGGGGCGACCAAGTTAGTAGGAGGCTACCTATTTGTGATGCATGGTGCCCCTTCCCCAATATTCTAGGACTTGGCATAGATGCACCATGACTAGCTCCACCTTTTGGGCATGTATGGTCATTTGCAATGAAATATTAGCACATACAAGTGTATTCTCTGCACAACAAGAATTTCCATTTGCTTGGGTCTAATGAAACATTGTTGCACAATTTTTTTGTTAATTGAGAATGGAAGAGGTATTGAACAATGTTACTTATATTTTTAAAGAATTTAAAGAATCTCAAGGCTGAGAACCAAAGTAACTTGGCCATAGTCTTGCATTCATTTAAGAGCATAGGTGATAACCTTATTGAGCGATTGCTGATAGACATGCCAAGTGTGAATCTTGGTCCTTTCCAATTTAGAAAAGGCCTAAGAATCTCAAGGCCGAGAACCAAAGTAACTTGGCCACAGTCTTGCGTACATTTAAGAGGATAGGTGATAACCCAATTGAGCGATTGTTGATAGACATGCCAAATGTGAATCTTGGTCCTTTCCAATTTAGAAAAGGCTGAACAACCTCCCATGCCTTGCATATACTTTGAGCAACAGAGGTCCCTTTAGCTTGAATCACAATTGGGGTGACAACAAGGGTTTATAGGTTCATGACCTACGATGACTCCTTACCCAAAGGATCTCTATGATTGACATAGTTACAAGGGAGCATCATCCAACCCTCCCTTCTTTCCAAGACTTTGATAACTTATTCATGGCACATGACTAGGTTTACATATGAGTTTTGATGATCCCCATTCCACCCCAATTGTGGCAGTGCAATAGAGATTTCATTAACCTATATCTAAGAAACCACAAGTTGGAGGTATTTATTTTGCCAAAGTCACCCAAGGCCTACACATGGCTCAAACCATAGTAAACAAACTGCTTGCATAGGATACCATACCATGAGGGGTGAACATGGTGCTGGGGAATTTGGAGCCTTGGTGGGATGAATATGAGCTTTACTAGAACATCTTATAATACACCATGAACTAGTCCACTAGAATGGGACAGATTTCAAGCATTCCAGGTAAAGGGGAAGTGTTTGGTGGGTCTACAGTGTCATCTTGATTATCTACCATAGCTTCAGGATGATTCATTCTACTATTAGTCATAATAGGGAAGAAATAGGTGATCCCAGTAGTTGGAACAGGAGAGCTTGTTAGCAAATGATGGTTAAATTTATCCACCTCTCTGGGAACAAGGAAAAACACTTTTGACGAGATATTTGAATAAGACAGATAAACATCCTCTACAGTCTCTGAAATGGCAGTAATATCTCCCTCCAATCTCATTATAAGTTGAGCATACAAAGATAAAATATTCCTCCTTCCTTTCCTATAAATAGAAAATCCTGTAGTGTGTTCATCACGTTGAACATGTGATGGTTAATATCTACTCTCAGCTAGTGAGAACATAACCTAAGATGGCCAAGAGGAAAACTATGCCCATATGACCAATGGTGGTGAATGTGGTTAGGATGAATGATGAGACCATTAGAAAATGGAAATACCTAAAGTAGAATGCCCACTTTGTATTTAGAGGCTTAGACAATGCAGTCCAAAAAGTATGGATGGAGATCATGTAGGTGTTATCCTTAATAATGGTCTTCACTCCTACTTAAGGTTGAGCAGATGAGTGGGGGGATATGGAGAGTCTGTATGGAGGGAGGCTGCGAATAGAGATATTATCTGCAAAAGCAAAGAGACCTCAAAAACCAACAAAATTACTAACATGGTTGGTCCAAAAATGCTAGCCTCGGAGGAATATAGATCTAAGAAGGGATCTATATGTCATCTAGTAGTAGTTTTTGGCACCCCTTGGGTGAGTACATGGTGTAATATTATCATGAATTTCTGGATATTTACCCCCATTTTAAAGTATATCGGGAACAACAGGGTCTAAAAAGTGCCAGGGTTAATGGAAGACATTAAACAAATCTACGTGAGGGTTGTGCTTTATTATCATGGACGGTTAAAAATATGTCAGACAAAGATTCGTAATAAACATTTTTTTTGGGATCTTAGAAGAGCATACCACTTTTTGAGAGCAATGATTAAAGTGGTAAGATGAAAGACTTTCTTTTGGTTATTAGGTGTTGGTGGACACAATCTGTTATTGCCAGCAATGATTGGTCTGAAGTATAGTCATCCAAAACAACACAAGGCAAGAGGGTATGATTCTGGATGATGATTTTTGGAATGATTGCAAAACTATTTACTATGATATTTTGGGGCTTGCCACCTCAATTCCAAGTGTTTGTTGGTGTTAGGGTTAACCATTTCAACACTTGGTAGCAGATGCTAAAAGAAAGAAAGACTAGGCAGATTTTTATACCCACTGAAGACAGTGTGGTTGCCTCCAAGAAAAAGATATTATTTTTGGAGTGAGGAATCACCATCCTTGAGAGGAATGAAAAGCCAGAGAAACATGTAAACTAAAGATGCTGAAGATACATCATGTAATCAGGTTTCTCTCCTAAAGAACCGCTAAGCACTTGGTTGTTTACCCAGAGGTGGTGATGGATGGGTTGTGCTCTCCTAAAGAACTGCCAAGCACAAATGTTGTTTCAAGACTCTGCAGCTGGAAAGTGATTTTCCAGTTATGTTTTAGTTTGAACTTTGAAGAGAAAAGTATGGTAATATTGATTTCTTAACTCTACATTGAATGGAAGTGGCATGGCTTTCTTTACCTGAAAATCTAAAAGTGAATTTCTTGTTTTCAATATGAGATTTAATTTTGTTGATATTATTGGATTTGAATTTTTCTTAGAGAAATTTATGAACTTGGATTTCCTTAAACCTTGAACATGTATGCATGCATTTGTAATATTGATATCTTAAATCCACATTGAAAGGAAGTGACCTGGCTTTCTGTACCTGAAAGTGAATATCTTTGTTTTCAAGATATGAGATTTAATTTTGTTGATATTATTGGATTCTGATTTTTTTTCAGAGAGAAATTTATGAACTTGGATTGTTCTCAACCTTGAACATGTATGCATGCATTTGTTAAATTTGAATTCTTCCTGTAGTCATTGAAAGACATGTTAAATTCACAAGCACCATTCATTGTGTTTAAAAAATGTATGAAGTGAGTAACAAGCTATGAATACATGTTAATGTCGTGGATTTCAACTTTTTGGCTTTTAGTAATTGGTAGAGTATAATTATGCTTATTTTGATCAAGGAATTATAATTGACTTGCTTCTTTAAACCTTGCAGCCATTTGATTGGATAAAAGAGCAGCCTACTGCCAAACCATAGGATGACCAGTAAACATAGAACTATTGGCTGCTTCATAGAGGGTTGTAATAAAGGAGAACTTTACGAACAATCATATGAATACATGTTAATGTCATGGATTTCAACTTTTTGGCTTTTAGTAATTGGTAGAGTATAATTATGCTTATTTTGATCAAGGCATTATAATTGACTTGCTTCTTTAAACCTTGCAGCCATTTTATTGGATAAAAGAGCAGCCTACTGCCAAACCATGGGATGACCAGTAAACATAGAAATGTTGGCTGCTTCATAGAGGGTTGTAATAAAGGAGAACTTTAGGAACAATCATTTGCTTCTTCATTTTTTCCTAGCTTTATTCTTTTGAATAATTAGACAAATTTCTTATGGTAATCTACATCTATTTAGTATTTCTTGTGGCATCCATGTTTTTTAATGTCTGAGGCAAGGAAAACTGTGTTAATTAGACAAATTTCTTATGGTAATCTGCAACTGTTGTTTAGTATTTATTGTGGCATCCACGTTTTTAACGTCAGAGGCAGAGAAAACTGTGTTTTATGAGCTATTGAGCAATGGTCTAGTTTGACATGAGTAAGTTGTCACTTCATTTTATGCCTTCTGGGTGCAATTTTGCTCACTAGCATAGAACTACTTTAAATTTTTCAATCTTCTCGCTTTCTATGGATCAAAATTTCTGAGGTTGATTTGTCATCTGCCTTTTTGTAGGTAGTTTTATTTCTGTATTAGTTTACTCTGTTGTCAATGTTATACAAGAACCAAGATCTCTATATGTTGTTTTAAGTTAAATGTAGTAAGTTTTTTATCTGCCTTGTTTAATCTCTGATCTGTAACATATAACCTTCTGGCCTCTCTGCATAATCCACTTGCTTAATTAGCTTTGGAAACATTGCCTTATAGATCGTATCAATTTAATGGTTGTTATTATTGTGTTCATCATTGATCAATGATAAGGATATTGAAAGTTCATAGCTCTGTGATGTTTTGACTATTACATGGCATCTTCCATGGATGAGCCCTATATAGCATGTGCACATTTTCTTACTTGCATGAGGCTTGTACTTAACTTGAGGATACTTGGGTTGAGGAAGTGATCATGTAGGTGTAGCGGACCTTGAGAAGCACATTTATTTGGAGGAGTTTTGGAGGCTTCAAGGTTTATGCAGGAGGAGCATTAGACACATCGAATTGAGCATTCATGCTTTGAAGCCTTTGCTTGTTAATAACATCTCCTTGGAGATTGACATGTGTCCTTTTTTAGTATAGTTCTTCACGTGTCTGGAACTACTTGTTAGAGGTAGGTTTCTTTTAAGGGTTTTATGATCACTTTATATTGTTGGCCTCCCTTGCCTCCCATATAAGTAGAGAAAGGAGAGAGTCCTTTCACTTACTATTCCTTCATTATCATGTGTTAGAGATGCAAGGAGATTAGCACACTAGTCTCTCTCTCTCTCTCTCTCTCTCTCTCTTGTAATGTTCATTGTATCATCTCTTTGTTTTGAGTTCTAGGGTTCTTGGATAAGTTGAAGGCATTTCCAGGGTTAGGATTTCAATGTAAGCCTCCCTTACCTCTCAAATAAGTAGAGGAAGGATAGAGTCTTTTCACTTACTGTTCATTCATCATCATCTGTTTGAGATGTGAGGATATTAACACACTAGTCTCTCTCTCTCTCTCTCTCTCTCTCTTTTGTGTAAGGATCATTGTATCTTATCTTTTTATTTATCTTTTTATTGAGTTCTATGGTTCTTGGAGAAGTTCAAGTGAGTTCTAGGGATAATATTTTAATGTAAGGAGGCAAAGAAGCTAGGTTTTACCCTAGAGGTGAATGATTGAGAAGGAGGAAAGTATATGTCTTGGACACTTGTGGGAGACAAGTGTTGAATCCAAGGAGGACTTTCTTGTGTTGTTGCTTTCTTATTGAATATATTTGGTGGTGGCTAGAGTTTTCTTGGTTTTCCCTCACTAGGATTTTTAAGGGATTGCAAATGACATCGCTTAAGAGTACAAGGGGGCCCTTTGTTGGAAAAATCTAAGAACCTTGGTCTCCATTTTGCGCCAACAAATGGTTCGATTATTGGGATTGTGCTTCGAAGTGAAGAGATAGCAGAAAGAGCCTCATTTGAATGTCTTCATGTACGATGTTGCTTGCTTGGAGGAATTGCATGAATGCCAGCCCATGTGTTGCTGCATGGTACTTATACTGCTGGAATAATGGGAAAAGTGCCTTTCCATCAACTTGAACGACATACTTGTGTGGAAACCCTGGAATGCATGAAAATTCCAATATGTCCATCCACAATTCATAATTGGATGCCATATCATCAGTCTTCCCTGTCTTTATAGAATACTTCTATTTTTCTTCAAATGGAGTCGTTAAGAGAGACCTGCCAGATTAGTTAAACAAATATCACCAAAGTACTAAACAAAACAAGGGCATACATGATTGATGGGTGGGGCTGAGTTCTTTGTGGAGTCTCCAGATAATCCTACAAGTTAGTCCTTTCTAGAAAATACATGCGATCATATACAATCAAGGGCTTCAAGACTTACCAAAATGTTGTTCTTGCTTGGATAAATCACCTCAATGAATTTGAGGTCCCCGACAACGACGCCAAAATGTTACCGGTTGAAATGGCAGTCCAATCCACTCGTAAGCATGTGAGGATGAAGTGACCATTGTCACCTTAGTCAACTTCTCCCAACTTCTTCGGAAGCCTAACCCTCTTAGGTGAGAGCCCTATGATACCTATGGCAAGACACTAAAACACCAAAAATATTCTCTATCAAAGACATTAGCAGTCAGTTCCTCATGGAGTCAATTCAAAGNTAAAAAGGGTTGTGTACAACCATCCAAAACACAGCAAGTAAAAAACTGAAATATGCAAGCTAAGAAAGAAGGTCAGCATAAGCTACTATCTGGGTTGATATCCCTCTAAAGCCGGCATGAAAGTTCCTGCTGTGCACTATTACCAAAGAGGAGTATTACGATGTTTTAGTAGTTGTCTAAAGGTTGTCTCTAGGGAAGGGAGGTAATGGAAAGGACTAACGAAGGTGGTGAGAGGCCTTAGAGAGGACAGTGATGGTTATGGGAAGGCCTTTATGGTTTTAGAGGAAGATTGGGACTGTTTTAGGGCCCTTTTCAAAGGTAGAAATTAAGTTTATAGAATTTTTATATTTTTAGGGTTCCCTATAATTCTGTCTCAGGGTTTCTAGGGCTTTAGAGGCTAGGCTGAATTTTTAGGGAAGGAGACCGAAATTTTAGGGAGGCCAAAAAATGCATTTTTTTTTTTTTTGGTTTTTAGGGTTTTCAACATAAAAATGTAGATCTAAAATTACCTTAATCTACCATGTAAAATGCAATCTATCTAACCCTATTGAATAGGTTTGGGAAAAGAGAATGTGTGAAAACAAAATAAACTAACCCTAGCAAAATCCCTACCACAACCTAGGGCTTCTAGGGAGGATGGGTAACCTAAAGAGGAAGAGTTCTCACAAGAATGGTAATGGCCTATCCTAAGAAAAAGTGCAGCACTACAGCTACCACTTAGACTCGAACATGCATCATCAACCACCATTCAAACAAAGAGCTAAGAAGGATGAACTCCTTGTGCTCGTGTTAAACGAACCAATCAAAACATCACCAAGCAAATAGTTTCATCAAAGAATCACTGGAAAACAACTTGCATTAACCCATAAAAATCTCCTCAAGAGGGGCACATCTCTCCAAAGAGCCCTAGCAAGGGTAAAACAAGTGTATAGTGTATTATCCCATAAGTTTTGTCTTAAAATGAAAATGAGGAGATCTATTTATATGATCTCACACTCACTTTTTACAAAATATCCAGGCCTACATGCCTTGAAATTATAAAATCTTAATTGAAAATTAAGAGAAAATAATAATAAAATAGAGCCTAAGGTAGGCTCAAGGTAGGCTACCTGGGGTATTTGTATCCCCAGGTGCCAAAACATGCTCAAATAAGTGAATCACTCTGAATGAATGGCTGGAGGGAGGGAATTTTACCCCATCTAACCCCTAGAATGCTGTAAAATCCCTCAACGCCCTCCTCAAAGCATGAAAAGTCCTGGCATGGAGGGTGTCTTTCGTCTGAGGAGATAAGGCCATGGAGAGCAGGTGTCCACTGATTGAAGGGCCAGGAGGGTGTCCAAATTGTTTGTGAATGAAGACGAGTTTCTTGTAGCTGAGGCAGAGGCCACCAGAGCTCGTAAATAGGATATGGAGCGATGAGGCCTAGTGGTCAACGCTTAGGGGCCCCAAATACCAACCCCGAGGTTAAAAACCCCAATAAAGGGCAGTCAGCAATGTCATTAAGTCATAGTACCCAAAAAGGATGACCAAAGGGCCCAACCATGACCACCATTGCTCAATAACACCCCTCCTGGTTGAAAAAATTGGCCATCTCTCCATGGGGTACACCTGAAGGTGCGCTTGGTACAACGTAATAGTAGGAAAAAAGCGTAATTTCCATACAATATGGATATGGTCTACATAGCTTTTTTTTATTGTCTTTGATAATATACCTTATGTAATTGATTACTGATCCATACACTTCCCAAAAAACAGTCCAAAAACCTCAAAATTATTTAAAAAAATCTTAGACACTTGTAAATATAATTAAGTCGACAAATTTTCAAGGAAAGAATTATATTTTATGATTTATTGGGCATTCCCGGTGCTGAAATTATTCTAAAATTTAGAACAAAATGCATATTTTTGTATCTGTGAGATCAAGATGTATACTTCCATATTGGAGCTGTACTGGATTTTTTTGTTACAGATTTCTTCTGTACCCAATTCATATTCGAATTTGAATCTTGCTGCAATGGAGTAGATTGTTGTATCACAATCCCCTGAAGCAAAATGGTTTTGAATATCTCAAGATGAGCACACTTATATGTGTTAAAGACTAGGTCTCTTAATACCTGACTATAAAGAGCTTTATTTTTTATACAATGTCTTGAAAACGAAGTTGAAAACATTGAAGAAAAAGTATTTCAGCTAGGTTGTAGCCTGAAGTGGGTAGAGTGAAGATTTGAGAATTATATATATTGGAACTTTGAAGAAATTTAACTGGTAGAGACAGAGATTGAGGCAACTTCAGGTCTATGAAGTCTCAACTATCAAGTTGTAGGTAGGTTATTTTGAATTTTTCTGAGCATTTTGAAGGTTTTGGAACTTTTATCATTTTTAGCAGTAGCCTGTTTTCCATTCTATTATCTTCAATGTACGTTTTATCAAGAAAACCAAAGGGATGCTTCTCCACATATGTGGATGGCATCCCTAGTAAACCTATCAGCATAGAATAGTGCACCAAACCCAGGGAGATTTGAACAGGGTACCTGTTGTCACTGAACTAGCCAAATGTACAGCAATATTGGTGACTACTGGTTAAGCTAATCACATGGGATAATCTTCAATGTACATACGCCTTCCTAGCATAAAAATAAAAATGAAGGAAGAATCTTAGTCTGCCTTGTCTAAAATAAGGTCACCACAAGAGATCCCTAGGGCTTTTGGCTCTAAACTCTTCAATCCAATATGCAAAGAAATGCACAAAAGGAAAAAAGAAAAAATCATTGGTGGTTCCCAGAACTGGGTGTGCAGTCTTAATGATAAACCTTGTTTTGGTGGCTATAGTCAAGTTCACCAACATGTTTTGGACATTTTTGGTAATTGGGCTAGGCCATATAAATTTTACTTGTGAAAAGTTTTCAAGTGACTAGACTTCATTTAATAGTGCATATGCTAAGAAACTCGGAAACCTTACACTTTAGATTCCTCCCAATTTCCATTGAAACACAATTCTGTTGGTTATATAAGGGGATATTCTAGTATAGAGAAGTCTTCATATCAAAATGTGATTAACAAGCATAGCATACAGCATAGGAAGGAGACAGATAAACAATTGTTGAGTTTATAATGCCTAGTAGAATTATTGTTAATGTTGACAGATAAAACAATTATTAAGTTTATTATGCCTAGTAGAATTATTGTTATTGTTATTGTTAATTATTGGCATCCCCTGGGTGAGTACAGGGTGTAATATTATCACTAACGGCTGGATATTTACCCCATTTTAAAATATATCAGGAACAACAGGGTCTAAAAAGTGCCAGGTTTAATGGAAGACCTTAAACAAATCTAGGTGAGGGTTGCGCTTTATTATCATGGACAGTTAAACATTTTTCAGAAAAAGATTCGTAATAAACATTTTTTGGGGATCTTAGAAGGGCATACTACTTTTTGAGAGCAATGATTAAAGTGGTAAGATGAAAGACTTTCTTTTGGTTATTAGGTATTGGTGGACACAATCTGTTATTGCCATCAATGATTGGTCTAAAGTATAGTCGTCCAAAACAACACAAGGCAAGAGGGTATGATTTTGGATGATCATTTTTGGAATGATTGCAAAAATATTTACTATGGTATTTTGGGCCTTGCCAGCTCAATTCCAAGTGTTTTTTGGTGTTGGGGCTAACCATTTCAACACTTGGCAGTAGATGCTAAAAGAAAGAAAGACCAGACATATTTTTATACCCACTGAAGACAGTGTGTTTGCCTCCAAGAAATATATATTATTTTTGGAGGGAGGAATCACCATCCTTGAGAGGAATGAAAAGCCAGAGAAACATACAACATGTAATCAAGTTGCTCACCTAAAGAACCATCAAACACTTGGTTGTTTACCCAGAGGTCCCGGTGGATGGGTTGTGCTCTCCTAAAGAATTGCCAAGCACATATGTTGTTCTGAGACTCCATGACCGGAAAGTGAGTTTCCAGTTATTATTTTAATTTGAAGAGGCAAGTATGGTAATATTGATCTCTTAAATCCACATTGAATGGAAGTGGCCTGGCTTTCTTTAACTGAAAGTGAATATCTTGCTTCCATGATATGAGATTTAATTTTTTTGATATTATTGGATTCTAAATTTTTCTCAGAGAAATTTATGAACTTGGATTTCCCTCAACCTTGAACATGTATGCATGCATTGGTAATATTGATATCTTAAATACACATTGAAAGGAATTGACCTGGATTTATTTACCTGAAAGTGTATATCTTTGTTTTCAAGATATGAGATTTAGTTTTGTTGATTTTGTTGAATTCTGAGTTTTTCTGAGAGAGAAATTTAGGAACTTGGATTGCCCTCAATCTTGAACATTTATGCATGCTTTCATTAATTTGAATGCTTCCTGTAGTCATTGAAATGCATGCTAAATTCACAAGCACCGTTCATTATGTTTTAAAAACGTATGAATTGAACTGTTAGCTACAAATACATGTTAATGTCATGGATTTCAATTTTTTGGCTTTTAGTAATTGGTAGAGTGTAATTATGGTTCTTTTGATCAAGGAATTATAATTGACTTACTTCTTTAAATTTTGCAGCCATTTGATTGGATAAAAGAGAAGTTTACTTCCAAACCATAGGATGACCAGCAAACATAAAAATGTTGGCTACTTCATAGAGGATTGTAATAATGGAGAACTCGAGGAACAATGTTTTTTTCCCCTAGATTTATTCTTCTGAATAATTAGACAAATTTCTTATCATAATCTGCAACTGTTGTTTAGTATTTCTTGTGGCATTGATGTGTTTAATGTGGCAACTGTTTTTTCCGAGACATTTGAGCAATGCCAGAGGTAGGGGAAACTGTTTTTTCCGAGCTATTGAGCAATGGTCTAGTTTGAGATGAGTAAGTTGTCGCTTCATTTTTTGCCTTCTAGTGCAATTTTTCTCAGTAGCATAGAACTACTATAAAGTTTTCAATATTCTCACTTTTCGTGGATCAAATTTTCTGAGGTTGATTCGTCATCTGTCTTTTGTAGATAGTTTTATTTCTGTACTAGTTTACTCTGTTGTAAAATTTATACAAGAACCAAGATCTCTGTCTGCTGTTTTTAGGTTAACTTTAGTAAGTTTTATATCCACCTTGTTTAATCTCTGATCTGTAACATATAACCTTCTGGCATCTCTGCATAATCCACTTGCTTAATTAGCTTTGGAAACATCTCCTTTAGATCATATCAATTTAATAGTTGTTATTATCATCTTCATGATTGATCAATTATAAGGATATTGAAAGTTCATAACTCTTGTGATGTTTTGACTGTTGCTTGGCATGTGCTCTAAAATTTTAATATCAAATCATGCAAATAGTTTCCAAGACACCACGTAGTTGGATAGAGGCTCAGGAGAAATGCCACGCAGTATAATCATATACATGGTGTTGTTAGATAGGTTTGAACATGTCGTTCCTTGTATTCTAATTTTGAATCGAATTTGCAGCTTCATTTCCTAGGTGAATTAAGCAGGTGTTTCTAGATTGGTTATTATCTCTTTCTTGACCCCATGTCCTAGTCATTAATGACAAGCAAAAAATTGAGTATACCATGTATATTCTGGAATTTCTTATAATACGAAAAAATGAAGAAATCATATCACTTATATTTCCTTTTCCAAATGCATATTATTATCTCCCGTTGAAGATTCTATCTTGAAAATAACCATTCATAGTCTACTTGTAAGCACTATGACCTGTTGAAGATTCTAGTTTGAAAATAACCATTCATAGTCTACTTGCATTCTGCGGTACTGTTAATTTCTTACCAGTTTCTCTTAATTTCCCTTCAGTCATTTGTTTCAGTCTATGGTATTCCTTTCATTATCACTAGTCATTTCTTTATTGTATGAAGGCTCGTATATATATTTTTCTCTATGAGAAGGTGTTGCCCTTAGCTTAGGCGTTGCCCTTAGCTTCTACACTTTCTTTATCATTTCCCTTTGTCACATCATTTTCATTTTATCATTATCTCTTGTCAGGTCCATTTTCATCTACCTTCAATATTTGATTATTTTTCCTTGTAGCCTAATTTTCTTGTATCATTCCAGCGTCTCCTCCATTTTTAGTTTATCCCTTTTGCCTAAATTTGTAAAGTGTTTTATATATTACTCTTCTATTTAGTAAATTTTAGTTATACAGCCTCATATATTTTGCTTTCCCTTTTATGAGCAGGCATCCCCCTAGCTTCTACACTTCTTTATGCCTCCCTCCTTATCACCACATTTTTCTTGTACCTTGCATCTTTGAGTATTTTCCCTTGTAGTCAAAATTTGTAATAGCCATTTATATGCCATTTTATATGCTGTTATTTTTATTAGTAAAATATAGCTATCAAGGTCTCTCTTTTGTTCTAGGAGGCTCAAATGAATTTATCCAATATTTCACCAAGTTTTTTGGCTTCGGGGATGGAAGAGTGGGGAAACATGAGAGCCGCCATATGTAGAAGTATCCCCTAAATTTTAGGGAACATTGAAAGGGACGTCATGGTATTCGACATTGGAGATCCCACTTGAAATACAAAAAACATTAATTTGGAATACATACAAGTCGAAACATAAATATTAAAATTTTATAATCTAATAGACTACTACATACCTGATAACAATTTAACCTAATAAATCATAAATTATAAATCTGGAAATAACTATCACAATTGTATTTCTGAGTTCTCATTCTATTTATAAAATTGGAAATCTAGAATATGTAAGTTATCTAAGTTTCAAGAAGATAACTATTACTAATATAAATTTAGAATATATACATCAAGTAGAAAATTGTTAAATAAGATCAGAAATACAGCCATATTGAAATGAAAACTCAAAATTGTGAATCTTGAACTCTCAATCTTATACATCAAGATTCATATTTTTAAATGCTATAAGACCTAAAAGTTGAGTCAAGTCTAGAATCAAAACAAAATCAAAGTAAAAGTAAAACATGTCAAATCACAAATCAGCATCCTTGCTTAAGGCAATGCTCCACTAATCTTTGCAAGTTGAGTCAAGTCTAGATTCAAAACAAAATCAAAGTAAAAGTAAAACATGTCAAATCACAAATCAGAATCATTGCTTAAGGCAACGCTCCACTAATCTTTGCATCTAGTTGTTGCATTCTTAGTCATGCTCAATAGCACACCAACCAAGTTGAGTTGTGCTTCATCAATCCCCCTTCTCATCTATGTGTGCATCATCCTCCGGATCAACAACCTACTATTGGTGCATTCAAATACTCAAGGGTCTTCCTATGCTCAAGACATAGGGCATTATGCACATCGACTGACCTCTTTGCTATTCTAGAGGTAAGTTTGTTCATCTTGATAGAGTGGATGAAGCTATATGTGAACCAATTCCTCTAATACAAGAAACAAATAACAAGATGTTTGAGCTTTGGAGCTTCATTCCTTGCATCCTTCACCAACCAATTAGGCCATCTTGGCTTAAATCTATGTGATTTGCTTGAGCATCGAGCTTGTTGAAGGGGCCATGAGGACCCACAAACCAAATATATTGTCTTCAAAGTTTTGGCCCTCTCCTCATTATACATATTTCCAATCGCATCTTGAAAACTATTATTTACCTCAAGATCATCAATGGGAGGAACACTCTTGAGCCTTTCCACATCGTTTTGGGTTGTGAATTTAATCCCAGTTTGAAAAAAGAATGGAGATATACGTTTGTGTGTTGACTTTCGTAATTTGAATAGGGATTCTGATGACTTCAATTACCCTATCTCGCTAATGGAGCAGGTGTTGCAGCAAGTTGTTAGCTCAAAAATTCTCTAGACTTTACTAGATGAATTTTCTGGTTATATAGTAGGTCTTAGTTGCATTCCTTGATCAACTCAAAACTAAAATTTGAACTCCATGGGGGGCATACGCATATCTCAAGATGCCCTTCAGGTTAATCAATGTTGGAGCAAAATTCTAAAGATGAATGGATGTAGCCTTTAAGGGTCTGATCAATCGAGTTGTAGTAGTTTACCTCGATGACATCACCATTTTTTCAAATGATAGGGAGATCATATTATTCATTTAAAAAATATATGTGATAGATGTATAAAATATGGTGTATCCCTAAACCCCCTAAAAAATAGTTTTTTTGTTACCAAAGGTAAATTGCTTGGTTTTATTGTTTCCAAAGAAGATATGCAAATAGATCCAGAAAGGACTCAACTATTTAAAAATAACATATTCTTTTTTCTAAAAAAGCGATGCAATCCTTCTTGGGTAAGACAAACTTTGTTCCCATATATGTCCTCGGATTTTCTGAAATTGTTAGACATTTACAAAATATGATTAAGAAAGATGTTTAGTTTAAATGGGGAGAACTAGAAAAACATGCATTCTATAGAATCAAGGAATCTATTGCAAAAGCTCCTTTAGCCACTGGTGTAGGTGGGTCGATCACAACCAACTGTAACCAGTACCTCTAGGATTTAGTGGCTCCTACACACTTAGCAGGACTGCCAAATTTAGCCCAATGGCCAAATTTTGCTCTAAAACTGCCTTCCCGCAGCTTTACCTCTGCAACTCTGTTTCCGCAAGTGAGATGTGGGATCTTGATTGCCCAAATTGCTCTCCACAATTTCATTTCTGCAACTCTATTTTTGCAATAGCGTTTCCGCATGCGGGATGCGGGATGCCAACTTTCAAAAAGTGCTCCCTACAACTTCCTCTCCGCAAATGTTCTCTGCAGCTGTCTGATCCTTGCGGCCTTCTCCACGACCGTCGATCTTCTTTTTGATGTGGTTCTCAGACCTCTACGGATCTGTTAAATCCCTCCCAACTCTTGGGGCGGGATACTTCAGGACTGTTAGATCTTACTCCACGGCCTCAATTTCCACCGTTTGTTCTCTGTAAAAACTTGTGAAGATAGAAAATATATGGGTTGCATCGATTGATCATGAAATCGATCAATCCAGCATGCAATCTTCACGATACTTGGACCTAACACTCTTATGCATGCGTCTACTTTCTACTTCAACTTATTTAAGCAAGAAATTGATGCAGAAAATCAACACTTCACAAAATCACACAAATGTTCATGAAAACGCCGAAGTTGGCTCTGCAAGATACACAGTTCAACACAACACATGCATAAAGGCTAGCAATCCTATAAACACATGGTTAATTATTCTATTAAGAAACAAAGGAAAATGCACACAACTTGGATCTCTCTCCTTCCGATTCTCCAAAATATTTACAAATAGGCATCAGACACAAGTTTGTCCTCTGTTTGTAAACTTGGAATGATGAAGAGTAGAACCCCTCCTACATCTATAAACAGTCTATTTAACCTAAAACTGCTACCCTATCCTAAGTGGTCATGCAACTGAAATAAACACTACTATGACACATGATGAAATGTTCCTATTTGAAACAAACTAACGGTGGTTTGATCTCCACACAAGGAGTCGTGATCTGCAATGATTCCCTACGCCACTATTCAGATTATGACTCAGCACAAAATGGTTACAAAAGATGCCACAACATGTGGCCAACTCATCACATTGTTGGCATGCCACGATGCTCCTACATCAGACTTGCAAGGTAGAAAATTATGAACCCCTGTTCATAAGGTCAGCTATAGTGAAACCCTTGGCTTCCAACTCTGCAGCACTCATCCAAGTAGAATCCTCCATTGGTCACTTCTTCCACTTGACCAAATACTCCATATAGTCCTTCTTCCTTGTACTATTTGACACCCTAGTGTCGAGAACAACCTCAACTTCCAATGGTTGTGTCACAGGCATCTATGCTACCCATTGGAAGTCTTCAGTAGGATCTTCACCTCCTGTAAAGGTTCTAGTGTCACCTGCTACATAAGGATATAGATCTGCTACATTAAAGATTGGTGAAATACCCACTCCTGTAGGCATCTCTAACTCATAAGCATTCACTGAAAACATCCTGAGTATTATGTAGGGTCCAATCTTCTTTATCTTCAGCTTGTTATACTCCCCTTTAGGAAATCAATCCCTCTTCAGATATGCTAAGACCAAATCTCCTACTTCATAGTTCTTTTCCCTTCTTCTGGAATCTGCTTGGGCCTTATAACTGGTGTTACTCTGCTGTAATCTTGCTTTCACTTGCTCCTGCAACTCACTGATTCTTGTTGCAAACTCTTCTCCATCAACACTTCATTTCTCCAATTGACCTAAGTCACGAAGTTCATACACTCCTCTTGGATGCATTCCATATAGAATTTGAAATGGACTCATCCCTATAATCCTGTTTGGTGAGTCATTATATGCAAACTCAACTTGAGCTAATACTCTGTCCCACTGCTTGGGACTTTCCCCAGTCAAACTTCTTAACATGTTTCCCAGACTCCTATTGACTACTTCCGTCTGTCCATTAGACTGTGGGTGATATGTTGAACTAAAATTTAGTTTGGTACCCAACTTCTTCCACAAGGTTCTCCAAAAATTCCCTGTGAACTTCACATCCCTGTCTGATACAATGCTTCTAGGTAAATCATGTAGTTTCACAACTTCATCAAAGAACAAGTTAGAAATGTGTGTGGCATCACTAGTATTGTAGCATGGAATGAAATGTGCCATCTTAGAGAATCTATCAACAACAAAAAAGATAGAATCATGTCCCCTCTGAGTTCTTGGTATACCCAGAATGAAATCCATACTCACAGAATCCCAAGGCCTAGTTGGAATAGGCAATGGTGTATACAATCCTGTGTTTTGGCTTCTCCCCTTAGCATGTTGGTATACTCTGCATCTGCTTACAAACTTCTAAAATTCATACCTCATCCTTGGCCAAAAATAGAAATAACCCAACTGTCTGAAGGTTTTATCACTTCCAAAGTGACCTTCCATACCTCCATTATGTTTCTCTCGTATCAAGTTCTCTCTCATAGAACACTTTGGTATACACAACTTGTTGTTTTTAAAGAGTAAACCTTCTTGTAGTGTATACTCCATCCATGGTTCTCTTTCCACCTCTATTGGATTCTTACAATCCCTGTAAGCCTCCTGGAAATCAATGTCAACTTCATACAAATATCTCAAATGCTCAAATCCCAAATTTTGGATATGATTTTCTTGCATAATCAACAGCTTCCTACTTAAAGCATCAACTACTCTGTTTGACTATCCACTTATGTGTTTCAACACAAAGTTAAAGCTCTATAAGAACTCAACCCACTTGACATCTTTTAGGTTCAACTTAGGTTGCTGCATTATGTACTGTAATACATGGTTATCTGAATATAACACAAATTCTCTGGGCATCAAATAATGTCTCCAATGCTTCATTGCCTGAACAATAGCATAAAAATCCTTGTCATAAGATGAATACTTTTGTTTTGCATCATTTAGTGTCTCACTGAAATACGCTTTAGGCCTGTCCTCTTGACTAAGCATAGCTCCGATTGCTTCTCCACTAGCATCACATTTCACTTGGAAAGGGTGGTTGAAGTCTGGTAACTTCAATATTGGTTTCTCAGTGATCTTCTTCTTCAAGAACTGAAAGTTCCTTTCAGCCTCTGCTGCCCGTTGAAATGGTTGCTTATCCTTCTTAATGGTTTCAACGATAGACGCACAAATACCACTAAAATTCTTTATAAATTTCCTATAAAAGCTTGCTAATCCATGAAATCTCCTTACCTCAAATATGTTCCTAGGTGAAGGCCAATCAATGATTGCTTGCACCTTTTCTGGATCCATCTTCAACCCATCTCTCGAGATAACAAAACCCAAATATACTAGCTCTGTCTTCATGAAGGTACACTTCTCCACATTTATCTGCAACTTTTCCTTTTGCATCCTCTCCAAAACATATCTGAAATGCTTGAGATGCTCTTCTTCTATTTGGCTGAAAACCAAAATGTCATCAAGGTAAACTATCACAAAATTACCTATGAAATTTCTTAGGACTTCATTCATCAACCTCATAAAGGTACTTGGTGCGTTGGACAATCCAAATGGCATGACCAACCACTCATACAACCCATCATTTGTCTTGAAGGCCATCTTCCACTCATCTCCTTCTTTGATCCTTATATGTTGATACCCACTCTTCAAATCCATTTTTGAAAAGCATGTTGCCCCGCTTAGGCAATCCATCATGTCATCCATCCTTGGTAATGGAAACCTATATCTAATGGTGATCTTGTTAATCACTCTGGAGTTAGTACACATCCTCCACTCACCATCCTTCTTAGGTGTTAGTACTGCTGGTACCGCACATGGACTTAGACTCTTCTGTACCAATCCTTTGTCCAACAATCCTTGGACCTTCTTCCTCATTTCTTCATTCTCCTAAGGTGTCAACCTGTATGCTGCCTTGTTTGGTAAATTGGTTCCTGGAATAAAATCAATCTGATGATTTATATTCATCCACCACAATGTCTCTACACTCACTCAGCATCTCTTGAATCTCCTCAGGTAGATCTGTCACATTAGTCTTCACTGTCACCACCCTTGGTTTGCACACCGCAACATAGTTCAACTCTGCTTTCTCAACCTGTTGCAAAAACTATTTTCCTGACAACATCAAAACCTTAGGTTCTGATTGTCCTGTTGTACTCCCTGCTTCTGGAGGTTGAAGTACATGGGTTATCTCATTCTGCTCAAAATTATGACAGTTACTCCTACCATCATGAGTTACTCTCTTGTCAAATTGCCACGATCTGCCTAACAGTATATGACAAATATCCATTGGCATAACATCACACAGAATCTTGTCCTTACATGGACCTATCTGAAAATCAACTTCACACTATTCACTCACCAGGATTGGATGTCCTTTATGTAACCAAGATACTTTGTATGGAACCAGATGCTTGGTCTTGTTTAGCCTCAGCTTTTCCACCATCTCTGTGGAAACAAGATTGTCAGTACTCCCACTGTCAATCACGATATTACAACACTTCCCTTGGACTTTACATGTAGTCCTGAACAACGAATTCCTTTGAGTAGGCTCTGCTTGCTCCTTCTTTGGTTTCAATAAGACCTTGTTCATCATCAAAGATTATTCTATCTCCAGCAAGACTTCTTCTACCATCGATTGTTCTTGCTGTTGCTCATTCTACGCTACATAGGCTCCTCTCTGCCCTATGTCTTCCTTTCCTGGACACTCAAATGACTTGTGCCCCAACTGGTTGCATTTGTAGTATCTAACGATAGCTTCTCTGCCTTGTCCTCTACCTCTACCTCCTTGGTAAGGTCCTCTTCTTCTAGAATCACCTCCTTTTCCATGCTGCTCTGGTTGGCTAGAGTTATTGGACTCCCCTCTTTGTGGTCCAAATCTTCCTCTTCTAGTCACTTTCCCTCTTCCTTTGGCTGAACCGCGACCTCTATTGAAGTTCTTCTTTCTCGTTATCTTCTCTTCTGCCCTTAGGGCGCATTGATATGCCTCCTCCATTGTTCTAGGCGAAATCATGCTAATCTCTTCTTGGATATCCATCCTTAGACCATTCACATATCTAGCATCCTTTTCTGCTAACTCTTCTGCTGACTCCAGCCCTTAGGTTTACTTTGTAGAACTCCTCAGTGTATTCTCTCACTATTAACAATCTCTGCCTAAGGTTCTATATTTTCCTATACAGGATTAACTGGTCATCTTTGGGCAAGAACTTAGCCCTCATATTTGCTACCATTCTATCCCAAATTTTTATCAAGGGTTTATTCTTCCTCCGTCTTTCTGCTTGGACACTATCCCACCATAAGGACACATGCCCTTTCAACCTCGTCACAGCCAATCAGACTCTCTTATCTTCTTCTACCTCATCATACTCAAAGTACTTATCTAGCTCACTAATCCAGCCAATGAGATGCTATGCAACAAGACTCCCATCATATGTAGGCAACTCCAGTCTTGACCTTGAAGTCGCTCCCAGAATAGACCTGAAATATCTCAACTCTAGTGTTTCCTGCATAGGTGCAGCTTCTTCTCTTTGCTCTTCATCCTTAGGTTCACTTATGTCCTCGGATTCTAGCTCTCTTCGTCTATCTATTTCCATGGCTTCTAGACGTACCCTTAACTCCCTCATTTCTTCTATAACTTATGTGTTCCCTAGTGGTCGACCTCTATCACAACCTCTCGCTCTTCCAATGCGTACAACCATCTTCCCACTCTAAGACTCTGTAATAATAGTCCTTTTTCACACTGTTAAAACTTACCTCACCAAGCCTCTTCTTGACCCTTGGTATGTCAACAATGCTGGTCCTCTATATAGAACCTCCTGAGCACTCTTCCTTTGCTCTCTTCAGGCTCCTACGGCTATGCTTCTCTCTTTCATGTGTTTCTCTTTAATCCTTCAGAATTCTACCCACAACCTCAGCTGTGGAATTCCTCAACATGAAATCTCAACTTCCTGCTCTGATACCAAAATTGGTGCAGGTGGGTTGATCAAAACCAACCCTAACCAATACCTCCAGGGTCTAGTGGCTCCTACACACTTAGCAGGACTATCAAATTTAGTCCAATGGCAAAATTCTACTCTAAAACTGCCTTCCCATAGCTTTACCTCCGCAACTCTATTTTTGCAGGTGGGGTGTGGGATGCGGGATCTTGATTGCTCAAATCGCTCTCTGCAATTTCGTTTCTGCAACTCTATTTCCACAACAGCGTTTTCGCATGTGGGATGCGGGATGGCAACTTTCAAAAAGTGCTCCTCGTAACTTCCTCTCCGAAAATCTTCTTCGCAAATTCCGCAATCGTCCAATCCTTGCGGCCTTCTCCACGACCGTCGATATTCTTTTTGATGCGGTTCTTAGACCTCTGCGGATCTGTTAACTCCCTCGCAACTCTTGGTGTGGGATACTTCAGGACCGTCAGATCTTTCTCTGCGGCTTCAATTTCCACCGTTTGTTCTCTACAAAAACTTGTTAATATAGAAAACCTGTGGGTTGCACCGATTGATCATGAAATTGATCAATCCAGCCTGTAATCTTCACAATACTTGGACCTAACACTCTTATGCATGCGTCTACTCTCTACTTCAACTTATTTAAGCAAGAAATTGATGCAGAAAATCAACACTTCACGGAATCACACAAATGTTCATGAAAACGCTGAAGTTGGCTCTGCAAGATACACAGTTCAACACAACACATGCATAAAGGCTAGCAATCCTATAAACCGACGGTTAATCCTTCTATTAAGCAACAAAGGAAAATGCACACAGCTTGGATCTCTCTCCTTTCGATTCTCCAAAATATTTACAAACAGGCATCAGACACAGGTCTGTCCTCTCTGCAAACTCAGAATTCTAAAATGCTGAAGAGTAGACCCCCCCCTACATCTCTAAATGGTCTATTTAACCTAAAACTGCTACCCTATCCTGAGTGGTACTGCAACTAAAATAGACACTACTATGACGCATGATGAAACATCCCTGTCTGAAACAAACTAACGACGGTTTGATCTCCATGTAGGGAGTTGTGATCTGCAATGATTCCCTACGCTGCTATTCAGATTATTACTTGGCACAAAATGGTTACAAAAGATGCCACAGCATGTGACCAACTCATCAAATTGCTGGCATGCCACGATGCTCCTACATCCACCACTCTTGACTTTTCTAGAAATTTCATTTTATATATTTTTTCATATGACTTATCGTATGCTACAATTTTGATGCAAAAAAATCAAGAGGGAAATGAGTTCCCTATTTCATTTATGATTTGTTCACTCAAAGGTGTGGAGCTAATTATTTGGAAGTTGATAAGAAACCCTTTTTCATATTTAAGGAAGTTACGAATTTCAGGCCTTACTTGCTAAAATTCAAAAAGAGCTTGGAGAAAAACGAGCTCACTCGATGACTACCCTCTAATAATTTGACTTTTATATTAAACCAAAGTGGTGAAAGGAAAAGGAGTTTGTAAATTGGTTGCCGAGTATGCTTCTTCTCCTCGGGTACAATGTGATCCTGAACAAGAACAATTGATGTTTGAATGAGAGGTTTGTCCTATTTCAGCCATACTTGATTTCTAGTATTCAAATTTGAAATTCTTTTTGTTGTATGGTAACACCCCTAATCATCTTGAACCAAAATAGAGAAGATCCTTAAGACTCAAATTTTCCCCTTATCAGCTAATAAACAATGCCTTATTTAGAAAGAATTATGACAAGGTACTTTTGCGTTGTCTTGAAAAGGGCTTGGCAGAAGTACACTCTAGACCATATGGTGGGAACTTTAGAGGTGATACCACTGCTCATGAGGTCCTTCGTGCAGGTTACTATTGTCTTGCGTTTTTTAAATATGCACATGCACTAGAACGTAAATGCCAAGTTTGCAAAAAAACAACAGGTAGAGTCAAGAAGTTCACCTTTCCTTTACAGCCTGTTATTCTTGAATTTCCATTTCAGCAATGTGGGTTAGATATTGTAGGCCCTATCAACCCATCTTCCAGTATGCAACATAAATACATAGTGACAACTACTGATTACTTTACTAGATATATTGAAGTTGTTTTGTTGCGTGTGGTAAATTCAAACCAGGTAATATCTTTTCTTACACAATTTATCATTACCATATTTGGAACCCTAGAGTGACTTGTTTTATATAATGCCTCTTATTTTTCATTTGTTGAGCTGACAACATTTGATTCAAATAAAGACATTAAAATTAGGTACTTTGCCAATTATTATCCCCAGGGAAACGGTTTAGCCGAATCTGTTGAATATCCTTAAAAGGAAAGTGGTTAGTCACCATAAAAAATGGCATAACGAGCTCTTGAATGCTCCATGGGAAACCCGGGTTTCCCTAAATGATTCTATAGGTAATTCCCCTTGCTTCCTAGTATACGGAAAGGAGGCAATTTTGCCTCCCAATATTTTCATGCCTTCACTCCAACTATATCAATCACTGGAAGAAGTGGATTCTCTTGTTATGCAACGTAGAATTGATGCTTTGTTAAAATTGGAAGAAGAATGGGATAAGGCCAAGAAAAAATTTCATCAACATCATAGGGTCGTTAAGAGATGGTTTGACGATCATTCTTCTTCTAACAAAGACTTGCAGGTGGGAAATTTGGTGTTAAAATGGGACAAGGCCCATGAAGACAAAGGGGAACACACTAAGTTCCAATAACTATGGCTAGGGCCTTTTGTTATTAAAGAAAAATTGGAACCCAAAGCTTTTCACCTTAAGACAATGGAAGGGTAAGAAGAATCCCATCCTATCAATGGGAAAATCCTGAAGTGATATTTCTTTTGATCCTTGGATGGGAAAATCCATCCTATACATACCTTGTGCATAACCAGTTTTTTTTAGTGCAGATTGATGTGTGTTTTCATTTCATTTTGTTGAGTTTATTTTATTTTGCGTTCATATCAGGCCCTAATATTAATCAATTTAATTATGATATTTTTCAGGATAAGATGATTATTTTTACAAGAATAGCTTTTACACAAAAATAGTTAATTAGATCTATTATTCTTTATTATTAAATAATCATATTGTATCAATTGAATTTTATATTATCTTAAACCATGTTCTTATTTACTTATTTTTCTCCTTTGTACGTTCCAATTAATATAAGAGGGAAATGGTTTGACATTCATTTTCAAATCGAAACCTGGTTCATCTAATTGTTTAGCTGAGAAGTTCTTGTTTAAACATTTTATGGTTGATTGAGCCAATCAATGGAACATAATTATGACCAGATCATCCCTAGATGTTGTCAACAACTAAGAATATAAGTCAAGGTTACTCTAGTCAAGGTCTGTAAATCTAAGTAAAACCGATTTGTTGTGGGCACATTCTTTAAATATCCTGAAAATCTAAACTACACCTTGCTAGCCACAACTTTGCCTTTCTAAAACATTGGATGAGAATATATATCTGTAATAACATAGCGTTTTTATAGACATAATTTTGTCAGCTACATTCAAATTAGCAATTGTAATTATTCAGTCAAAATCATGAACTTCTTTATGCCATTCTGTGCTCTTAAGGAGCAGGTTGGTTGCCCCCTATTCACTAAGTAATCCCATGCGATATCAACATTAATAACTCAAAATTTGTAATAAATAAGAGTGGATATAAGGTCAGCAGGTCGTGTAACAAGACGACCTGATCATGATCATGCATCCCTACGGAATGACTTTATCATATATGGTTACCAAGCCAGGATACTAGCTTGTGGTCCCCAATAGCTACAAGACGGGAGGTCTCACATGAGCTATCCCGCTCATTTTTTGTAGGTATGTGTGAATGACACTGTCACAACTGATCACTAAGCCATGTAAGTGCACCTTTGTTCTCCTCTTTCACAATTACAATGAATATTATATCTAGTGGATGGGAACCAGGTAGCTGACATTGGTTAAAGACAACCCTTCCGGAGCTATGGACACTCGTCGACAGTAGTGGCAATGTCAATGGTATTTGGGGAAAAAATTACGGTGAACATTAGTTGTCACAGTCTATTTCTTAATTATGGTAAGTTTATAGGTAATGTGTCTATTTATTAGCTCTGCTAATTCATAAATTTTTGTATTGTTAGAAAATGATTGCAGGGAGATTTTGTCAGCAATCAATGGATAAACATTTATTTAAGGAATCGTTATGTGGGGCCTATAAAAAATAAATGGTAAATACTTTTGTTTATATTACACACACACACACACATACACCCCTACTTTTTTCTACTTCATGGATCATGGATCAGAGATAAGTGGTTCTCCCTGCCAGTCTCTATTTTTTGGCCTCCATCGACATGAACCCTTTCATTTATGGTAAAAATGAAAGGGTTCCGATTTAAATTCAGTTATTTCTCAGCAAGTGTATAATCAGGTTTGAGTGTCAAGTTTTATTTTTAAATAATTGGATTGACGTGGTGTTGGTTTGCATTGTTATCATTTTCTTGAGTATTTTTTTATGTAGGGCTAAAACAATTGCATACACTTGATTCATCATATCATTCATCATTAGTTTCCATTTTTGGATTCCATGACTGAAAGCATGGAATTTGAAAATGAGAACTAATTCATTCCTTGGGTAATAAACTCTGTGTTTACTATTAAGGTAATTCTACATCTTAACAATTAAAGGGAATCTTAATGAACATGTACATAAATTTTATCATACACAAGTTGGATGAGTTGTTGTTAGTATGTTTCTTATGTTATTTTACATTTCATTTGATTTTGCAGCTCTTACCTTGAGGTATTTTCTTTTGGAAATAACTTTACTTATTTTTTATTATTGGCTTCTTCACTATTAAATAGATTATAAATGGTATTTTACTTATTGAATTTAAATAATATTACTTCAAGCAATTAAGAATTTGATTCTATGTTACTTACCTTGGAGAATTGTAAATAAAGGTTATTTTTCTACTTCATGTAAGTATATTCTACTTATGGGGTTTATTAGCAGGGCTAAACTTGAAAATACAAAATATTTGGTGACCAATCATCGATTGGTTCACTTGTTGAGGGATATTGGGTGGCCGCCTTTCTTCACTTAGTTTCGACCTCATAATAATATTGTTACCCTCGCCTTTACATAGTCATTTGATGGTGATAAATTTTTATGTGCAACTAAATAAGTCTCATCGTGACTTGCGGTTAGATCATTTGTAGAAGGTTGATCTAGGTAAGGACTGTCTAGAAGAACTAGGTGAAGGTTCTTCACAAATTTTTAATGGTAATGGAGATAAACATCTCCAATATGTGAACCATCATCATGCCTCTGTCACTACTAAATTCCAAGCCTGGGTGCAGAACATGCCACAAATTAGTGCTTACAATTCATCTCAGGATTCTATGATTAAGATAGAGTAGGAAAAAGATGGGACACATACTCATCCTATAATAGAAGCTAATGCTAACTCTTAGTATCACGATTTTGATCTAGTTTAGGGTTCCAAACCACATAATTCAGTTCAAGAATGTCAAATTAAACGAAGTACTGATCAAAATCACAGTGAATCAGATGAACATAAAGTAAACGAATTAATGTTTGATTTGTCTAAAAGTTCCCATTCAAAAGAGTCTGATAAATTACGGAATCATCTTATTGAATGTGTGCAATCTATTATTTCAAGTAAAGAATAGGGAAAAGTAAAAGTCAAGGTTGATCGTGACTTAACATCCTCATTTTAGAAACCTCATACTCGGCCATGTTTATATAAAGAACCCATGAATGATTATAAGGTGTCGTTAGTCAAAACAAATGTTATTGACCGAATTAAACATCGATCAATTAGAATTGATAATCTTGCCCCTAATACTCCTCAGCTTGGTCATACTTCCACTTCCTCTTTCAGAATTCAGTCTGAAGGTGATAAGATTTTTGTTGGGAGTATCGCGGGTAAAATGGAGGGATGATGTTTGTCTCGGTTCAAGCGTAATATTCCATCTCAACTGTTTTATCCTCCAATAATTATGTAGATGATCTTGAATATATTAACATGAAACTAAAGGTAATGAGAAGAATTTGTAGGTAGACAGAGAATTAGCTCAGGAATTCCAATTATCTATAGGTGTTCAATCTACTCCAACTGTCAAATTTACATTGAATAAGTTTAAGTCATTTTGTGACCGATTGTCCAAGTTCCCTTATTCGGTTGATGTACATCATGTAAATGCACCAACTAATTGTACAATATGACAATATCTTGCTACCCATTATGCTCCAAAAAATGATGTTCTTATAGAACGGGTGCAAGGTTATAAAAATAAAATTTAGAGATTCGTTAAGAATAGAAATCTTATGGTTTAACAATACCAGAGTCATATTGACAAATTAAATGCAAAACATCAAAATCTATTATCCATATACCTGGATTTAATATCTATCTTGTCGTTGAGCATTCAAAGTCTATAGGAAGTTAAAGAGTGGTTTTATCTTCTTTGTTTATATTTTCTACAAATTTTGCATAGTAAGTTAATTTTTATGATTGTAGTTCTCTTTATTTTCAACATTTTCTTCATAAATCGATTAGTTATGTTTTTACTACTTAATAAGAGATAGCTGCATAATTAAGATTATGTAGCCATCTCATTATATTTTATCATTTGCCATTAATTTCCAATGTTTCTTTCTAGGTACCCCTTGCTCAATCTATTTTTGTTGTGGATGCCATCTTGAATGATCTTACGTCTCAAGTTTGGGAATTCGATGCGATATTTTGGCTTGGTCATTCATGCTTGCACTTTACACATGGATTGTCATTGATTATAGAGAAATTATTAATTGTCGTACAATAGTATGTTGTTGCAATATCTTGAATCTTGAACATACAATATGCATTTTTTTTATCATAATCATCTCTTGAACTCTATAAAGAGAATGACATAGATGACATAGATTTGTAAAGGGGTTGGAATTGGAATGGTGAAAACGCTAAAGCATACTTGATGATTGTTCTTTTATGAATCATTTTGATAAGTATATACAAAATCTTTCTATATGTTTTCATTTTTTATTCCTATTATTTTTACTATTATTAAGTCTCTTGATTTTTGATACAATCTTGCCTTTGTGTAGATTTGTATCTTAATATCAAATTACTTTTTTTTTATCATCTGAATTTTGTCAGCAATCATTAGTCGTATAATATTATTCACCATTTCGTTTGTTTTTAGACGTTGCATTGATTTTTGTGATTAAGTTTGGTTCAGATATGGGTATCTTAGTCACCATTTTGTGTTAATAATGTATCAACTTAACTGGTTTGTTTTTCTAAATTATGAATGTCTTGTTTATGAATATTGATCATTTGATTTTATGTTATGCAATGTTTGATTAAGAATTGAGTTGACTAATTGTAGTTTAAGGTGCTAATATGAATCTGTTGCCACATTTTTGTCAGTGTCTTTTTCAGTTAGGTTATCAGCTGTACTCTATATTTTTTTTGTGTTTATTTTTGATGGCTTATCTTTTACTACTTAAACTTGTAGTTGTCAATCTCAAGACATCCACATTTTAGTCTCGGATGAAGAATAGTTTTCGTTTTTTTGCTAAAAGTGTGTGAATTTATTTGTTTTTATCTTCAGATGTAAATTTATCATGCTTCATTGATTCTTACCAAAATTGGCTCGGGTGGTATTTCCATTAATTTTTATATTAACATCTGAGATGTTATTTTTATCTAAAAATTTCTCCTTGAGGGATTTAGTCTTCTTATCATCAATTTTCATTTTTTTATTGTTTGCAAATTAATTATTGAAAGCTTGGGATCCCTAAACTCTTATGTACATTTCATGTTTGAATAGAATATTTAATTTAGTTATTTATATATTGTAGTATATTAGCCACATTTATACTTATTTTAGGTTAGTATTCCTAGTTACAAATCATATCAGCTAGCAGAGCCGTAAATCCCGTTAGGGTTGGCCATTTCAATGACTTAGGGTAAGTTAGACACCTCTGAATTGGGTCAATTCCTCTTAGTTGGCATAAGTGCTTAAACACCGCGTCAACATGATCCCGAGGTAAAGAATAGTTTTCAATATGCGATTGGAAAGATGCACAATGAAGAGAAAGGGAAAACTTCGAAGAAACTTTGTTCAATTTGTAGGTCTTCTGGCCCCTTCAACAAGATCGGTGCTCAGAGAAAATCACATAGGTCTAGGCCATGATGGCCTAATTGGTTGGTGAAGGATGCAAGGGACGAATCTCCAAATCTTAAACAAGCTACTTTTTGTTCCTTGTATTAGAGGAATTGGTCAACGTATAGCTTCATCCACTCTATCAAGAGGAACAAACTTACCTCTAGAAGAGGGAAGAAGTTACTCGATGTGCACATTACCTTATGTCTTGAGCATACCCTTGAGTATTTGAATGCAGCAATAGTAGGTTGTTGATCTAGAGGATAATCCACATATATATGAGAAGGGGGGGAATGAAGAAGCACAACTCGTCTTGGTTGGGGTGCCATTGATCATGACTAGGAATGGAACAACTAGATGCAAATACTAGTGGGGCATTTCCTTGAGAAATGATGTTGATTTGTCATCTGAAATGTTCTACTTTTAGTTTGATTTTGTTTTGAATCTAGACTTTAGTCCTTAACTTTTAATTCCTATGACATTTAAAAATAGGAATCTTGATGTATAAGATTGTGCATTCAAGATTCACAATTTTGAGTTTTCATTTCAATATGGCTATGATTTTTATTTTATTTATGATTTTTTCAGTTGATGTATATTCTAAATTTATATTAGTAATAATGTTCATAATTTCAGCATTGGAAAAAATGGGCGAGGGTCCCAAATACAAATTCTTAACAACGTCTATGAAAAAAATGGAAAAAATCAACAAAGATTAGCAAACATTAAAAAATACAAATTACATTCATTTTTTTTCAAAATTGTAAACATATAAAGCAACAACATCACATAAACACATTGACACATAAATATGGTGAAAGGACTGGTATATAGATGTAGTGGGTGCCAAATGACTTGGAGTGGTTTGATTTCAATAACACATACTACTTAAAATATGTAAAATTTATAATTTTCATGAAAAAAAAAATTAAAGATTCCAAGATATGATTCCAAATAATTAGAGTCAAAATAATCAAATTCTACTCTTGTATATACTATCTAAGGGAGAATATATCAAAAGGGAACCAAGTACAATACATCTCTGAATCAAAATAAAAAAATACACAATCATCAAAATCATTGCCTATATTGGGATCCAATTCATCAAGAACACCATGGTATGCCCTCCTCTAGAATGTATCCCTTGCCTATACCTCGAATCTCGAAGTTGATCCTCAAATTATATTAATCAACACCCTACAATTTTTATGAAAATTCTTAAACCAAGCATTGAAATATAGTAGAAATAGATTCCCATGCTTAATAAGTTATTTGACTTGACTAAAGGGTATATTTTATTAAGCTCGTGATGGAGTTCAATCAAATTCAACAATTAAGAATCAACACCAACAATGTCAAGGTACATAGAGAGTTTGACGTGCTTGATTAAATTCCAATCCCTTACCCTCATACATGAGGGAAACGTTGCAATCCTAAAATCCTAAAAACCATGAATTCTATTTAATTCGAAATGGGATAAAATTCTACTTTTTGCATATGATTTCTGACGAGGTTGGAACCACTCTCAAACATCCTGAAATAATTAATGGTATTGTTAATAATTTAAGTAAAAATATAGAAAATGAAAGCATTACCATTTAATATTGTTGACTTCAATGTCACTTGTAAAAAATTTATTAAATTGAGCACATAGATCTATGGATCAACACACAACTCACAAAATATATCACACAATTTACTTAGTAATTGAAGAATGAAACAATGCAAAAATGGCTTGCAACTATGAATGATTTCATTAATCAAAATTAATTAGATAATAATTACAATGAAGTACAATGGCCAAATAGCCTCATGCAATTCGTATCCATGTGAGGAAATTCGAATTGATTAGACTCTACTTGACTAAATGGTTAACTGACCCTGTCTAAATCATTATCAGAGGACTGAATGGTTAATTGACCTTGTCTAAATCATTACTGGAGTTCATCGGAGTTCTAAATCACAAGTCATGTGTTTAATTCAGTGTTAACTAAGCCTAACTGACTGTGGTAGGTGAGAAATGCACCTCTCCTGCATGCAACCATGCAAACTAGCACTAACTGAATGTAGAGGACTAGAATTGAATGTAAGTGACTCCTAATTGAGCTTGACTAGTCACTAACTCAACTTAACTGACCTTGGTTGGTATCGACACTCCCAGTGGATCCTAATTTGTAGGGATTGATCTAGGAGGCTCCTAAACTAATGCATGCAAGTGCAATCAGTGGAAATAGGCCTCAATTAGTGTTCCCCACACTTTAGTAACTAGAGCATGTGCCCCAATTATACCAAGTGGATCCAATGGTGCTAGTGACTAAAAATAGACTGGAAGGACTCCAAATTTAGACATGACTCCTTATTTAGACATATGACCAAATTTGACAAGGGAGGATTAATAATCCTAACACCCCCCCTGAATGTTAACTTGGACAATCTGTGGGCCCTGATAACTAAGACCATAGGTCATCCATTACATCAAGTAAAGTAAATTAACTGCTCAATACAAGGAGCTGGGGAAAAAACCACATGGGAAAAAATCCCCCCCTCTAACTAAGCAGATAGAATCAGGATTCAAGTTTGAAAAACTTGAAAATGTGTTGCTGCAATATCTGTGATGTAGCGAAGTAGCATGCATGACGTTTTGTGCACAGGTATCCTGGGGCCTAGCATGTAGACTTCTCCATGTTCTCCCAAAATGATGATGGAAGGAAGGAGGAATGTAACCTTTGTCTCTTGCTAGATGAAGAGGTGTATGATCAACTCTATTCTTTTGAATGTAGTGAGACTAAGCCCTTTCCATGTAGCATCTTACAGGGACTCTATTGCATCTCTCCGAAGGAGGTAAGGTTGCATGACATAGCGCAAGGGTCTTTCCCTTCTAAGTGTCAAATTGATTTCTAGTCATCTTCCTAGCTTCCAGTTTGGAAGAAGGGTCTGGATCTGGATCTGAATCACCCCGAATCTCAATCTCATAAACTAATACAGCTGGATTTGCAATACTAGTGGAAACTGCAAAAGATGTAGATGAAATGTTTTTACCTTCCCTTGCAAATGGCTGCTGAGAGTGCACTGGTTCTGAAAATGGCATGAAGTGTGAGAACTCATATTCCATGGAGGCATCATTTGCAACACCCTTCTCTATGATGTTCCCAGTAGAGATATCTGTGATCTCCACTGATTCAGGACCAAATATGACTCGCTTTGGAGAGCTAGTATGAGTCATCTGGTATACAGATAACAGGTTTGCAGCTAGGGAGGGAACATAAAGCACATCATTGAACTTTCCATGTTCAAGCTTGATAGATCCCTTCCCTTTGGCTTGAACTTTACTGCTATTTCCCATCTGAATACTAGGACCATCAAAATACTGCAAGGAGGAGAATGATTCTTTGGATGGAACCATATGATTGGAAGCTGTAGAATCCATGATGAACACATGTGCTGTAGAGAAGCTAGCCTTTAGTGCATGGAATGTCTCTTCATATTCTTCAGTTTCTTCCTTATGGTCAACCTTCCTTGTGCTAGCAGGTATAGTAATGTTATGCTTGTTCAGAAGGAGTGCCATCTCATCTATTGTTCTTCTTGTGCAAGTGATTTCTAGATGAAATCCCCTTCCACAGTAAGAACAATGTGTCTTTTATTTGCCATTCTTCTTGCTTCTCTTTGAACCTAAAGGATTTTTTTACTGCTCTTTCTCTACATGAGACTCATCCTTTTGATTCCCTTTGTCATTCACTACCTTAGGTCCTCCTACAACAAGTGCTTGATCTTTGGAAGATCGAATGATCCCCATTTGGATCAACTTGTCATGCTCCTAAGTGAGAGATTCAATGAAAGAGTTCAGAGTAGGAATCTTCCAGTTTGGAGTAGAGAGCTTCACAGAATGAAATATTGATACAAATACTGAATATTATGCACCAATCTTGGAGACAATGGCAAGGATGAGTTGATCATCCTCCCTCTCAACCTTGCACGGCTTCAATTGGAACACTAGATCATCATCCTCATTGAGTGTTTCGAAATTGGATTGCAACTATGAATTCTTTCATTAATCAAAAGTAATTAGATAATAATTACAATGAAGTACAATCTCTAAATATCCTCATGCAATTCGAATCCATGTGAGAAAATTCGAATTGATTAGACTCTACTTGACTGAATGGTTAGCTGACCTTGTCTAAATCATTATCGGAGTTCTAAATCACAACTCAATTGTCTAATTTAGTGTTAACTAAGACTAAATGACTATGGTAGGTGAGAAATGCACCTCCCTTGCATGCAGCCATGCAAACCTAGTGCTAACTGAATGTAGAGGACTAGAACTGAATGTAACTGACTCCTAACTGAGCTTGACTAGTCACCAACTCAACTCAACTGACCTTGGTTGGTATTCGGACTCCCGGTGGCTCCTAATTTGTAGGGATTGATCTAGGAGGCTCCTAAACTGATGCATGCAAGTGCAATCAGTGGCAGTAGGCCTCAATTAGTGTTTCCCACACTTTAGTAACTGGAACATGTGCCCCAATTAGGCCAAGTGGACCCAATGGTTCTAGTGACTAAAAATATACTGGAAGGAGTATCGATTTAGACATGACTCCTTATTTAGACATATGACCAAATTGGACAATGGAGGATTAATAATCCTAAAACCCTCCCTGAATGCTAACTTGGATAATCCGTGGGCCCTAGTAACTAAGACCATAGGTCACCCATTACATCAAGTAAATTAAAGTAACTTCTCAATACAAGGAACTGGGGAGAAAACCACATGGGAAAAGGTCCCCCCTCTAACTAAGCACATAAAATCAGGATTCAAGTTCGAAAAACTTAAAAATGTGTTCCTGCAATCTCTATGATGTAGCGAAGCAGCATGCATGATGTTCTATGCACGGGTATATTGGGACCTGACATGTAGACTTCTCCATGTTCTCCCAAAATGATGATGGAAGGAAGGAGGAATGTAACCTTTGTCTCTTGCTAGATGAAGAGGTGTATGATCAACTCTATTCTTTTGAATGTAGTGAGACTGAGCCCTTCCATGTAGCATCTTATAGGGAGTCTACTGCATCTCTCTGAAGGAGGTAAGATTGCATGACATAGCTCAAGGGTCTTTCCCTTCTGAGTGTTAGATTGATTTCCAGTCATCTTCCTAGCTTCCAGTTTGGAGGAAGGGACTGGATATGGATTTGAATCACCCTGAATCTCAATCTCATAAACTGATACTAGTGGAAACTACAAAAGATGTAGATGAAATGTTTTTACCTTCCCTTGCAAGTGGTTGCTGAGAGTGCACTAGTTATGAAAATGGCATGAAGTGTGAGAACTCATATGCCATGGAGGCATGATTTACAGCACCCTTCACTATGATGTTCCCAGTAGAGATATCTATGATATCCACTGATCTAGGACCAAATATGACTCGCTTTGGAGAGCCAGTATGATTCATTTGGTATACAGATAATATGTTTGCAGCTAGGGAGGGAACATAAAGCACATCTTTGAACTTTCCATGTTCAAGCTTGATAGAGCCCTTCCCTTTGGGTTGAAATTTACTGCTATTTCCCATATGAATACTAGGACCATCAAAACACTGCAAGGAAGAGAATGATTCTCTGGATGCAACCATATGATTGGAAGCTCCAGAATCCATGATGAAGGCATGTGTTGTGGAGTAGCTAGCCTTCAATGCATGGAATGTCTCTTCATATTCTTCAGTTTCTTCCTTATGGTCAGCCTTCCTTGCGCTAGCAGGTACAATAATGTAATGCTTCTTTAGAAGGAGTTCCATCTCATCTATTGTTCTTCTCATGTAGGTTCTTTCTGGATAAAAACCACTTCCACAGTAAGAACAAAGTGTCTTTCCTTTTCCATTCTTCTTGCTTCTCTTCAAAAATGAAGGCTCTTTTGACTGCTCTTTCTCTACAGGAGACTCATACTTTTGATTTCCTTTGTCATTTTCTACCTTAGGTCCTCCTACAACAAGTGCCTGATATCTGGAAGATCGAATGATCCCCATTTGGATCAACTTGTCATGCTCCTAAGTGAGAGATTCAATGAAAGAGTTAAGAGTAGGCATCTTCCAGTTTGGATTAGAGAGCTTCACAGAATGAAATGTTGATACAAAGATTGAATAGTCTATACCAATCTTGGAGAGAATGGAAAGGATGAGTTGATCATCCTCCTTATCAACCTTGCACGACTTCAATTGGAACACTAGATTCTTGAATTTTGTGAAGAAGTCATTAAGTGTTTTGAAATTGGATAGATGAAGAGAGATCAACTCATTCTCCAACTAATAGACCCTAAGATCATGTTGCTTGTCAAATAAGGAGGAAATATTATCCCAAACCTCCTTGGGAGTCTTCAATCCATTGATGTGGAAGAGAAGATCTCAAGAGATTGAGAGGCACAAGCATCCGTACCATTCATCAAGCCTATTCCAATAATTTTCTTTGTCAACATAATGAATTGGCTCTTTCTCTACCTCCATTGTGAGTCTGAAGAGTATTTTGGAGGGTAGCTGCATCTCCATGTCCTCCTTCCACTGGTCATAGTTGAAAGGAGTGAGGAGATCCATTGGAGGGGCCATCTAGAATGCAGTGGAGAAGACTGAGCTACTGTAGCGAATGCTGTGAAGGAGACTGAGTTGCTTGTAGCGAATGCAGTGAAGAGAAATGATAAACCTGTAAATCACATAATCAAACTAACAAAATAAGGTCGACAATATTCACTTTTGGAATTTCCTTCACACCCAGCATAGTTGATCAAGCAAGCTTGATCAACAATTCCTTAACTTTGGATATTAAGTGGTAAATTCTCCGCTTCTGGTGCAGTACTGGAAGGAGAAATTTTGCTAAAAAATTTGATCCAAGTATTGATCTATAGTAGGATAAGTGCCTTGTCCTTACGAGGCTTTGATACCATATTAAATTGAGCACATAGATCTATGGATCAACACACAACTCACAAAATAGATCACACAATTTACTCAGTAATTGAAGAATGAAACTGTGCAAAACTAGCTTGCAACTGTGAATGCTTTCATTAATCAAAAGTAATTAGATAATAATTACAATGAAGTACAATGGCTAAATAGACACATGCAATTTGAATCCATGTGAGGAAATTCGAATTGATTAGACTCTACTTGATTGAATTGTTAATTGACCTTGTCTAAATCATTATCGGAGGACTAAATGGTTAACTGACCTTGTCTAAATCATTATTGGAGTTCATTGAAGTTCTAAATCACAACTCAAGTGTCTAATTCAGTGTTAACTAAGCCTAACTGACCGTGGTAGGTGAGAAATGCGCCTCTCCTGCATGCATCCATGCAAACCTAGAACTAACTAAATGTAGAGGACTAGAACTGAATGTAGCTGACTCCTAACTGAGCTTGACTAGTCACCAACTCAACTCAACTGACCTTGGTTGGTATCTACACTCCCAATGGCTCCTAATTTGTAGGGATTGATCTAGGAGGCTCCTAAACTGATGCATGCAAGTCCAATCAGTGGTAGTAGGCCTAAAATAGTGTTCCCCACACTTTAGTAACTAGAACATGTGCCCCAATTATACCAAGTTGACCCAATGGTGCTAGTGACTAAAAATATACTGGAAGGACTCCCAATTTAGACATGACTCCTTATTTAGACATATGGCCATATTGGGCCAGGGAGAATTAATAATCCTAACAATATTGATCATTTTTTTTTAACAAAATCTGAGTTTTTAAAACCATGAAAAAACCTCCATGTAGATGTTTTAGTTCATGGTGTGTTTTTTTTTGTGAAAAAAAAAAATGTGAGGTCCAATTTTTACAAAAAATCTTCAAGCCAAAAAAATTGTGAATTTTTGGGAAATCAACGATTTTTCGATGATTCTATCTATATTGATTAGTAATAGTTATCTTCTCGAGACTTAGATAATTTACATATTCTAGATTTCCAATTCCGTAAATAGAATGAGAATTCATAAATACAATTGTGATAGTCTTTTACAGATTTATGATTTATGATTTATTATGTTACATTGTTATCAAGTATGTATTAGTCTATTCGATTATAAAATTTCAATATTTATGTGTCAATTTGTATGTATTCTAAATTAAATTTTGTAGTATTTCGAGAGTGATCTCCCATGTTGAATACCTCATTGCCCCCTTCAATGTTCCCTAAAATATGGGGGATACTTATATAGATGTTTCTCCCACGTTTCCCCACTCTCACATCCATGATTCCCAAAAACTTGGTGGAACATTTGATAAATTCACTTGAGCCTCCTAAAAAAAAGAGACATCGATATCTAGAATTTACTAATAAGAAGAATGATATATAAAATGCTATTACAAATATAGGCTATAAGGGAAAATACTCAAAGATGCAAGGTGCATGAAAATTAAGGTCATGAGAATGGGGTGATAAATAAGTGTAGAAGATCGGGGGAATGCCTACTCATAAAAGGGAAAGCAAACTATACAAGGCTTCATAACTAAAATTCACTAATGTGAAGAACAATATATAAAGCACTATTACAAAATTAGATGAAAGGGAAACTAGATGCAAGGTACATGAAAATAGAGATGACACAGAGAGAATGATAAAGTGAAAATGGAGGTGATGAAGGAATGTTAAAATAAATTTAGGATATAGGGGAAAATACTCAAATATGTAAGGTAGATGAAAATGGGCTTAATAGGAGAGAATGATAAAGTGAAAATGGAGGTGACAATGGGGAATGATAAAGAAATTGTTGAAGCTAAGGGAAATTCCTTATCATAGAGAGAAAACAAAATATATGAGGCTTCATACTGTATAAACAAAAGACTAGTAATAATGAGAGGAATAAAATAGTTGGAAACAAATTACTAAAGGAGGGATATCAGAGCAACTGGTAAGAAATTAACAGTACCCAAGAATGCAAGCAAACTATGAATGATTATTTTCAAGCTAGAATCTTCAATGGGTTAGAATTCTTACATCCTCAAGTAATGGTACATAATATGCATTAGGAAAAGGAAATATAAGTGATATGATTTCTTCATTTTTTTTCGCATTATAAGAAAGTTCAAAATATACATAGTATACTCATTTTTTTACTTGTCATTAATGGCTAGGACATGGAGTCCAGAGGGATACAATAACCAATCCATAAGCATCTACTTAATTCTCAATGCTACTTTTATTTTCACACAAGGAACCAACACTACAATACAAATATAAAGGCCTTCCAGTAGCACTAGTAACCTTAACTATAAAAAAAGAAATATAAAATTGATTGTGTTGATGAAAAACTCAAGGTGAGTTACCCAAGTCGGTTGACTATGTTGCATGCCTCACTTGACGTCGTTGTTGAGATAGGTGTCATAACCAATGTCAATAAGCTTGCACTAGTTACCATCAACAAATATGAATAAGAACCCAAGAGTTTCTCTACAAGTTTTTCCTTAAACAAAAATTATGTATATTAAAGTGCGGACTATTTACCATATAAAGCATTTAATTTGTTTGATGTTCACTAACATCCAATTGGAAAAGTATTTATGTGTCTAATCATGGGCCTAGGGTATAATGATCTATAGATTCATTTTTTTATCAATTTATATTGTCCATCATCATCCATGGAATTTGATACTTTGTACATTTAAAGTGTAATCAATTTACCATAGAAACTCTAGAGCATTTAATCCTATTGGATGTTCATTGCATAATGCTTATTATTTATTTGAAGGATGATGTATATCCAGTTTGAATATTTAGTATTTGGTTGAGCTTATGTTTATTGTGTACAATCTAATATCATAGATTTGATATGAAATGGAAATACTTGACTTTATCTCATAAAATGTTCAACATTTTATACATTTTCTAATATGTTGAGTTGTTGAAATCCACCAAGTTGTGCCCCTATCTATTTTAAGGTTTCCAAGTTGTTTCCATGTCCAAGTTATGTCACTTTGGTTACAGGAAAGAATTTTGTCCAAATTTTTATCATTCAAACATTCTAAACTTTATACTGTGGAAAAAGAGAAAAATTCCAAAATAAGAATTTTAATACTAAGGTGTGGATCTTTCAAATTAGTCATTTTGGCATTTTTGTTCCAATTTTTTTCTACAATGTTTCAGAATATGAAATTTTCAAGGTACATAAAGGCAATATAGACTTAACTTGTGTAAAAAATTAATCCTCTAGTTTTATATAGTTTTGGAGATACACTCTATGTAATTTAAGGGTTTTTACTAATCTAGGAGGTGTAGCTCCTTCAAACAAGTCATCTTGGAATTTTTGCTCCAAATTTTTTAGTGATGTTTTGGGGTCTCTTTTTTTCCTATTACATTGAGGATATATGGAAGTACCTCGAGACAAAATTTTAGGCTCTAGGTCACTATATATTCATAGTAATATCTATGTAAGTTAGGGTTTGTGATTAGCCCAAAAACATGCCCTAAACAAGTTTTCTGGGTAAAACTGTTATATATGAAGTTTTAAAAATCCAAATTGAGTGTCATTATTTGTAATGGAAATAAGATGGACCAAACTATTTCAGGTAAAAAAATCATATTCATATCTAAAAAATTGGATGCATGTTAGTTTGTACAAGTTTGATCTTTTAAGAAGGTAAAAATCAACAAGTTGTAGGAAACTTACACATTTTTTTCCTGGCACATTAAAATCAATAAAACCTATGGCATTGTAGAGTAGACATATCAATTATACTACATGACAAAACACTCAAAGTTGTATAAATTTAAAAGTTACCAAAGCTTCAAGGTGAGCTTGCAAGACTCTCCAAATAAGGGTTTAACAAGGAGTTGTGCTTATTTCAAAATGTTGTGCTCAAACCCTATCTTGAAAAGTAATTTATTTTCCATTGATTGTAGAGATATTTCTAGGTATGTAAAGATCAATTTTAATTTTTTGTAGTGATCTGTTATCGTATATTTAAATAACAAAAATATTTGTCATTCAATGGGTAAACATGTGGTTGGGGAAGCATACATGTATAAAATACAAGTGATACTTAAGTCACCTATGTTAGTAGTGACTTGCAGTAGTACCATGTCAGATAGAACCTACATACTGAATTTCACTTCCACATATCCCAATTCCCCTGGGTGTACCCAGAGCTAGCTTTAGATCAAACTAATCGACCATCGTATTGCTTTAGTACCCTAAGAACAACACATTGGGATAATTAATTTTGTGCAGATTCAAAGGTTGATGATATTGTTTTTAAATGTTATACACATAACCACTTTTAACTTCTTGGGAACCTTCCTCGTGTTCATATTTGATCATTTAAAAAAACAACTAATCCAATTATATCTCTAACTAGTTAAGGGGGTATATCTTGTGGTGCCTAAAACAAATCATAGTGGATAGTCAACACCACAACTAGTCATTGAATAATACACTCTTGAATTCTCTTAGGGTTGTAGTGATCTTGAGACTAGTTGCATCATAGGATAAAATAATGCAAAATCACTTATGCCAATGACCCTCCAATCCCTAGTCTTCTTCTGATTTTCCTCCTATAAAAACTAGGCTTTAGGGATGGGCTCAAAATCATGCATAGACTTATGCACTTAAAATTTAAGTTGTAAACATTATCAATACCATACTTGTATATTATTTTCACATGGATATAAGGATCTATATTTCCTTCATATAATTCTTGAAATATAAAATTTTCTCTGTGTTTCTAAAGTGAATCTTGACACTAAAATTTTGGAGGAAGGATGAATTTGTGTAGCATTGTTGGATGAAATACATCCAAAGTATTCAAGTATTCTTTGTGGGTATTCGATAAATGAGTAGGGGTTTCCTTTATAAAAACATCCAAGCCAAAAAGTCATTTCTCCTTAAATATTGTATTCCATTTTATTGCAGAAATTTTCTACATCTTGAATCCCATCATCAGTTGGTGGATCCCACAAATTGGACCAATCCAACGGAAACTTTAAATTTAGGAACACCTCCTATTAGATAATATGTGCATGTACCTTACATCATTACATAGGCTTCTCTAAGTCAATTTCAAAGGAATGCACACTACTCCAACTAACCGACCCATATGTTGTTGGGTTAACATACTCCTTCCTCCTACTTGTGGTGAAAGTGTAATGATTCTTTAATATATATATTCAATTTAATCCTCCATGGGCTCAATGTATCTTTCTCCTTTGTAATGTCCAATGGTTGAATCGCCCAAGTACCATCAACCTTAAAAGTCATGGTTTCCCTTTTTAGGTCAATCAATGCATTATTCTCTAAGTCCCGCTCAATGACAAGTAGGATAGGGATCTTGGATATCCATAATCTTAATCACTTGAAATTATGTGAATTTTTTAGTTCCTTCTAGGTCAACTTCTACTTTTTCCAACCTATAAATGGGAAAAATAATTATATTGATTGTGCATCCATAATTGAAGAGGGGAGTCAACTAATGCAGGTTTCACCACAACCTCCTAGGATTTGTTTGGTAGGATGTTTACATCCAACCATAAAACTAACATGACATCCTTGATTTCACATCCATCTACGTGTGCATCCAAGCAAAACTCTTTTCCTACAGCTTCTTGTTTGTTCCAATTCTACTTGGGTTCTTCTCCAATGGGTTGGTTGAAATCAAGGAAAAGTCATCTTCCTCTTTTTTCATCATTTTCAAGGTAGGGCACAATTGCACAACATGGTGTCCCTCTCCTGAGATATTAGGCAACAAGTAAAATCATTGTGATATAATATCTCATTAGGTTCTTTGCGTCTCCTATCTTAGGAACCCATCAGTAATATCCTATGGAGTCTACAAGTTTTGATGTGGGTACTATGGTATTTTACACAAATCCTAGAACCTCCAATAGGAAAATGTCCATGAACGTTCTAATAACTTGTCAAAGAAAATCTTTATGTTACACAACATCAAACCTTGGGGCACCTTGAGAAGACTTATTTATTGTTCTAGGCTCCAAAACATCAATGTCTGCACCATTTTTTTTGCCTCCCAAATTTATTGCATTGAGGGTAAGGTCTAGTTCTTGATCCCCCATCATGCGCTTGAAGTTTACCAAATTTTAAGATTGTTTCCTATTATGAGCTTCCTATTGCTTAATGAGATTATGAAATTCTTGAATACCATGACTAAGGGTCTCACAGTGGCTATATCTAAGTCACCAAGGTAGGAAGATGGAAATATCGAGTAATATGATCCAAATCATCATAATTGTAGAAATGGACTTGACCAATCCATCAAATAGCTCTTCCTCCTCTATAACCTACTCCTTGACCTCTACCTCCACCACCTTGGGGATGATACTCTAAAATATGTTTTCTCCATTTTCTTGGATAGATCATTATAAGCTTGACACTTGTCTATGGTGTGAGAACTCACAATGTATAGTTTTATGCACTGATGAATAATTTTGTAATAGGGGACAAGTCGTGGACGATGTCCATAAGTGTGATAGATCTCACAATAATCCCTTGGATAACCACAATAAAATGGAGTCATAACCCGAAAAGGAGAAGCACGTTGGAAGGATGTTGTAGTGGCCATTTATGCAACTCTGCCTGAGGATTGGCCTAGGTAATGGTTAATTGATGGTTCTTGTATAATTCCTCCTCAAAAGAGGAGAAACTCATTTGTGTGATTCCCTTCATTGTTGTAGTTGGGGAACCATACATGTTCTCAACCATCCTCAACCTTGGCGAGTTCTTAAATCTTATCAATCAAGGCTACAATATGTGATTGAATATGGTCCATGTCCAAAGTTGAACCAATCTCTATGATATTCACATTCCATAGATATCGTACAATGGATTCAATATGCATTGCTTGATCCAAAGATTCTATGGAATTGACAATCTTCTACTACATCAGGGAAATCCTCGTCAAAGGTAATAATCAAGTGATGAACCATTGCTATGCTATGATGTGGGGATTTTGAAGGGGATTCTACTTGGAAATTCATGGAATCTTTGTGCATACCCCTAGATTGTTTCACCAATTAGATTTGTTATCCCTTTCAATTCCCCTATACTTTGTTGATCCAACTTGGGCAATTGGAACTTGGTTACAAACTACAACTTCACCTCATCTAAAGTGGGGATACTCCACTCAAAGGAAATTATACAAACTTCATATACCACTACAAATCCATAGGTGTTTTAGAACTCAATAATATTCTTGGCATCGATAGTCCCCTTTGCCCATCAAATGTCTTAAACAAAAACCAATTTGTTTTTGCATATTCATCATGTCTACATAAAAACTCAAGCAAACTAAATGGGGGTCCTCTCTAAGTTGCAATAATTCCACTATAATATTTTAATTAGAGAACTAAGACAAACTAGAACTTGTAAATTTGACTTTGGAATCTATCCAATTATGACTACTAGTCTAACCATTAATTATTCCTATCTAGTAATGACTAGCAAATAAACAAGAAATAGAAAGAGTAATAGTTGGTACATTATGTATTATGGTTGGGATTGGATGAGGACACATTATATGCACCACTCTAACTCTATCCTTGTATCTTCACTTCTTAAGCGATAAATTTCTCATCCTGATTCTCAAACTAGTCTTAAATCATGCTCTTTAGGAACCATTTTATCATCCTCCAATGGCCCTCTCTTGAAGCACAATCCCAATAATGGAACCCTTTGTTGGTGCAATATGGAGACCAAGGTTATTATTTATTTCCAACAAAGTGCCCCCTGGTACTCTAAAGTGATGGAATATGCAATTCCAAGAAGGATAAGGCCAGATCTGAAGCAACCCCAAGACTTGAGGATAAAGAGGTAGTTTGCATAACAACAAACATACTCACATGTTATCAAAAGTTGGTGTAATTCTTTAGTTTCTCAAAACACCTAGTTAGGGGAAACCAAGAAAACCCTAGCCACCACCAAATGTATCCAACAAGAAAGCATCAACATAAGAAATACCTCCTTCTCCCAAAAGCGTTTAAGCAATCTACTTTCCTCCTCCTCAATCATTCACCTCTAGGGTAAAACCTAGCTTCTTTGCCTCCTTACATTAGAATCCTTCACCTCTAGGGTAAAACCTGGCTTCTTTGCCTCCTTATACAAAATTACTCCTTTCTTTTGTTGTGCTGAGTGCGAAAGAAGTCTGCTTCATGCTAAACCAATATATCAGGGCTGATCCCAAGCTGAAGAAACACCTTGAGGTGATCTTTTTATCCACTGCTATCCCTGCATAGTCATAATCTACTACATAACCCGACAAATTCACTTCACCACCTGACACATATCTCAACCATATCCAACTGTACCATGTAGGTACCTCAACACATGCTTTGTTGGAACCCAATGTACATGCCTCAGCTCAACCATTCGTTGGATCAGGGTGTTCACTGCAAAGCAAATATATGGCCTGGTGTTAACCAAGTACATTGAGGATCTAATTAGCTTCCCACCGAATCTGAATCTGAAGCAAAATCACGTAGCTTCTTCAAATTTGTCATCATTGTGGGATCTACCAAATATGAATATGAAGCGGGATCACTTAGGTTCTTCATATTTTCCGTCCTGCATAAAGTGGGATCCATCAAATATGAATATGAAGCAGAATCATTCAGGTTCTTTAAGTTTGTCTCTATAGGTGTAGCCATGGACTTGCATTCCATCATACCAAAGCTTCTCAAGATCTTATCTATTTACTTCCCCTAATTGAGGAGGATCTCACATGTTCTCTGTCACACCTCTAATCCCAAGAAGTAATGCATCAAGCCAAGATCCTTCATCTCGAACTCAAAGTCCAACTCCCTCTTTCACTCGTCTATGAGCCTCTCTACTCCCATAAGGAACAGATGATCAACATGCAACATCAAGATCGTAGGATCACCATCAACAACCTTGTAGTAAAATCATTAGAGCAAATTTGGGGTCTAAAATGGAACTTATAAGAAAACGAATCACCTTGTAAGAAAGTGATCTATTGAATTCAAGAACCAATAGAATTTCAAGAAAAGAGTCAACCATGGTTGACATGGCATATTTGACATTAAAAAAAACTACTTTTTTAATTCGTATTTTCAACACATCTCCCTGTCATTTTACTAAAATTAAGTGTGAGCACTAGTTGGATGCGGAATTTAATTCCAATGAGTACCCACACTACATACTTTTGATGGACCTCACTACCCCAAAAACAAGAAATACCTGAAAAACACGATGACGACATCTCTCTGTCGTTTTAATCAAATTTCGAGTGAGATCACTCATTGGATACATAGTGAAAACATCATCCAAGGACGAGATCTCATCCCTCTCCACCTCTCACAAGGGGAAAGACATCAAGTTGAGAAAATAGTGAAATACAAGCTAATTCAAGTATCTTCCTTGGTCATCAGTTAAACCCAAAAATATTGCTTAAGCAAGAGAGAACTATCCCAAAGAGTTAAGTATGTATTGTAAATATGTTTTGATTATAAGCCGATTCTAAGGATCTATACAGCCTTTTCATTATTCTTTTCAAATAGTAAGAACAACTCAATATTTAGGTAATCATCTTGAATTTTGGACTTTTTCTTTCCAAAAAACATTTTTATGAATGATTTTACTACTATACTATATAATATGGTTGTAACAAATTTTGAAAATAATCATTAATAAATTTTTATTTTGTTTATTTGATACATGAAATTATTTATTAATCATTTAAAAATAATAATAATAACAATAAGATTCATTAATTGTGTTTATTTTATTACTTGAAATTAATGAAATGCCATGATGAAATTATTTATTAATCATTTAAAAATAATAATAATAACGATAACATTCATTAATTGCATTTATTTTATTGCTTGAAATTAATGAAACATTATGACTTGGAAGATGACAAATTAAAATTTTACATATGCGGTTAATCACATTCATTGTTGCTTCTAAATTTGTCAAGAGGTGATTGCCACACATTAACCAAACGGTGATAGGTGTGGCCACACCGACAAAATGATGATAGTAAAACTTAAAAGTTAAATAAATATGTTCTAAAAGTTGTAAAATAATAATTATTTTTAACATTTTCCTTAAAATGATTTATGGTATATTTTTTCTAAATTTTTGAAGGGATAATAATATTTATTACCTCGGAATTTAGATAACCTTTTTCCAATGATTCTCATAGCATTCATGGCAAGCTTAGATTCAAGATGGTTCAACTTGAGAAAACACCCTTTTAAAATAGTGTCAAATGCACAAACATAACAAAGATACTGAGGCGCATGCTTCTACGTATGAAAGCAATAAATATGGTATCAACAAGACCAAGACATTACCACATGATTTTCACGTGATGTTGACATCCCTTAACAAAGATGTAGATGAGCATGCTTCTACACATGAAAGCAATAAATAATATCAACAAGACAAACATATTACCGCGTGATCTTCATGCGATGTTGACATCCCTTTTTCATACCATTGCACCATTCCTCTTTAAACTTACAATAACTAGCTCTTTCCATAGGTGCATAGTAAAGAGGTAAAGACTCATAATATAATATGATGCCCGATAACATAGATAATTATATATAATAAAATAAAAATAAAAAGAGCCTATTATTGACTTAGTGATTTAGGCAACATGACCCATGCATGTTAGAGGGATAGTGTTGAACAATTATCTTTCCACATAATTTTAGGAAGCTTCATGGAAAACATAATAAACATCCCACTCTACATCTATCATGTTCCCAAAAAGGGAACGTGAGAAACCTCCCACTGAATATCTCAGAAAGGTGGAAGGCATGGGGCATGAGCTCATACCCTATCACAATGAGTACTATCATTGCAAAGCAAACAACTTCAAATGACCGCCTCTTCAAGAAACAAGCTAAAATGAAAAATGGGCCATTTCTTGGAAAAGAGGAAACTGTTTCCCTCTTAAGCATCACATTTTGGCATCTTTGTTGACCAATAAAATAAAATAGAAAGGAAAAAAAACGCCATTTAGACTCAAAAATTGCCAGCCAAGTTTTAATATTTCTCATTTCAGTTTTAATTTTTTATTTTATCTACCTAAAAAGTCAATCACTAAGAGAGTTTCTTTGTGACAATTTTCCTTTGGTTGTGGCAATGAGAAGGTTCAAGGGTTCTGAATCCCAATTAATAGTGGATCTTAGAGACAATATTTTGAGATGTGAGGGCAACACCCCCCCTCATGATAAGTTTTTAACTTGCCTGTGATTCATCTCACCTATGCACCATGTGATTATCATGTAAAGGGTTCTAGTTTGGAATTTTCCCACAAGCCATGACACACAATTTTGAATTATCATCTAAGTGCCTACACTATAAATTGTGCAACCATCACTACAGTCCTTGGTTGTCTGGAGTGAGCAAGGTAGTCAAAATCCAAGATAGACTTGGGGAAGAAGGTTAGGTTTCAAGTGTTGAGCAATGATTGGTGGGAAAATTGTAGGTATTTGATATCATTACTAGCCCTTATTGTGGAGGTGATCTATTACACTAATTTAAATGCTTCTAATCTTGGAGAAATATATGAGACTTTTAAAAACATTTTGTATCATATGAGGGTATCCATTCACCAAAGGGAACTTTCATTAGATTTCTATACAACCCAATTCTGACCCAACATTCTGCGTAGATGAGATCGCATGAACACACGTTTTCACATGGCAGTGTATGCACTTAACCCAAAACAATATGTGGAAAGGCCTAGGAGTGTTTCTCTCATTGATGATCTTGAGGTAAAGAATAGTTCTCAAGATGCGATTGGAAATGTGTACAATGAAGAGAGGCAAAAAACTTCGAAGACAATTAATTCAGTTTGCAGGTCCTCATGCCCCCTTCAACAAGCCCAATGCTCAAGCAAATCACATAGATTGAGGCCAAGATGGCCTGATTAGTTGGTAAAGGATGCAAGGATTAAATGTCCAAAGCTCAAACATCTTATTATTTTATTAATCGATGAGCATCGTGCCCTATGTCTTGAGCATAGGAAGATCCCTAAGTATTTGAATGCACCAATAGTAGGTTGTTGATCCAATGAATGATGCACATATAGATGAGGAGGGGAGATTCATGAAGCACAACTTGGCTTGGCTTGGTTAGTGTCATTGAGCATGACTAGGAATGCAAAAACTAGATGCAAAGACTACTGGGGCATTGGCTTGAGCAATGATGCTGACTTGTGATTTGACATGTTTTACTTTTAGTTTGATTTTGTTTTGAATCTAGACTTGACTATAACTTTTAGGTCATATAGAATTTATAAATATGAATCTTGATGTATAAGGTTGAGGGTTCAAGATTCACAATTTTGTGTTTTCATTTCAATATTGTTGTATTTCATATCTTCTTTATGATTTTTTTCACTTGATGTATATTGTAAATTTATATTAGTAGTACTTATCTTCTTAAGACTTGAATAATTTACATCTTCTAGATTTCCAATTTTATAAATAGAATAAGAACTTAGAAATATAATTGTGATAGTCATTTGCATATTTGTAACTTATGATTTATTATTACATTGTTATCGGGTATGTAGTAGTCTATTAGATTATAAAATTTCAATATGTATGTTTCAACTTGCATGTATTCCAAATTATTTTTTTTGTATTTCATGTGGTATCTCCTATGTTGAATACCTCAACGTCCCTTTCAATGTTCCCTAAAATTCGGGGGATACTTCTACAGATGTCGCTCCCATGTTTCCCCACTCTTCCATCCCTGGAGCCCAAAAACTTGCTAAAACATTGGATATATTCACTTGAGCCTCCTAGAACAGAAAAGAGACCTTGATAGCTAGAATTTACTAATAAAAAGAACGGCATACAAATGGCTATTACAAATCTCGGCTACAAGGGAAAACAATCAAAGATGCAATGTACAAGAAAATTGAGGTGATAAAGAGGGAGTGATAAAGAAGTGTAGAAGCTAGGGGGAATGCCTTCTCATAAAAGGAAAATCAATATATATGAGGCTTCATAACTAAAATTTACTAATGAAAAGAACAATATATAAACCCTTTACAAATTTAGGCAAAAAGGAGAATAGATGCAAGGTAAATTAAAATAAAAATGACATCGAGAGAATGATAAACTGAAAATCGAAGTGACACTGGAATGATACAATAAATTTAGGCCACAAGGAAAAATACTAAAAAATGCAAGGTAGATGAAAATGGACATGACAGAAGAGACTGACAAATGAAAATGGATGTAACAAAAGGGAATGACAAAGAAAGTGTAGAAGCTAAGGGAAACGCCTTCTCATAGAGAAACAAAAATATACGAGGCTTCATACAATAAAGAAAATACTAGTAATAATGAAAAGGAATACCATAGACGAAAACAAATGACTAAAGGGAGATATCAAAGCAACTGACAGAACCGAAAAACACAAGCAGACTATGAATGGTTATTTTCAAGCTAGAATCTTGAACAGATCAGAATGCTTACTAGAAGACTATGAATGGTTATTTTCAAGCTAGAATCTTCAATGGGTCATAATGCTAACATCGTCAAGTAATGACACATAATATGCATTAGGAAAAGACAATATAAGTGATATGATTTCTTCATTTTTTTGTATCATAAGAGTCTAGAAGATACATCATTTTTTGTATTTTTTGTATTTTAAGAAGTCCAGAAGATACATCATATACTCAATTTTCTCCTGAGCCTCTATCCAACTACGTGCATACCTTACTGTGGATCTATCATTAAAAATTTTCAGAGCAGATGCCATGCAATAGTCAAAACATCACAAGAGTTATGAAGTTTCAATATCCTTATAATTGATCAATGATGAACACGATAATAACAACTATTAAATTGATATTATCTATAAGGCAATGTTTCCAAAGCTAATTAAGCACGTGGATTATGCAGAGATGCCTGAAGGTTATATGTTACAGATCAGAGATTAAATAAGGCGGATATAAAACTTACTATAGTTAACCTAAAAACAGCAGACAGAGATCTTGATTCTTGTATAACTTTTACAACATAGTAAACTAGTACAGAAATAAAATTATCTACAAAAAGACAGACGACGAATCAACCTCAAAAATTTTGATCCACAGAAAGTGAGAATATTGAAAACATTAAAGTATTTCTACGCTACTAAGCAAAATTCCACCCATAAGGCAGAAATGAAGAGAAAACTTACTCATCTCAAACTAGACCATTGCTCAATAGCTCGAAAAAAATAGTTTCCCCTGCCTCTAACATTGCTCAAAAGTCTCGGAAAAACCAGTTGCCACATTAAACACATCGATGCCACAAGAAATACTAAGCAAAAGTTGCATATTACCATAAGAAATTTGTCTAATTATTCAAAAGAATAAAGCTAGAAAAAAAAAAGATTGTTCCTCGAGTTCTCCATTATTACAATCCTCTATGAAGTAGCCAACAGTTCTATGTTTTCTGGTCATCCTATGGTTTGGCAGTAGACTGCACTTTTATCCAATCAAATGGCAGCAAAATTTAAAGCAAGTCAATTATAATTATACTCTACCAATTACTAAAAGCCAAAAAATTGAAATCAGTGACATTAACATGTATTTGTAGCTAACAATTCACTTCATACATTTTTAAAACACAATGTACAGTGCTTGTAATTTTAGCATGCCTTGCAATGACTCCAGGAAGCATTCAAAATTAACAAATGCATGCATACATGTTCAAGGTTGAGGGAAATCCAAGATCATAAATTTCTCTGCGAAAAATTTAGAATCCAACAATATCAACAAAATTAAATCTCATATATTGAAAACAAGATATTCACTTTCAATTTAAAAAATTTAGTTAAAGAAATCCAAGCCACTTCCATTCAATGTGGATTTAAGAGATCAATATTACCATACTTGCCTCTTAAAACTAAAACATAACTGGCAAATCACTTTCCAATTGCAAAGTCTCAAAACAACATATGTGCTTGGAAATTCTTTATTTGAGCACAACCCATCCACCAAGACCTATGGGTAAACAACGAAGTGCTTGATAGTTTTTTAAAAGAGAAACCTGATTACATGATGTATCTTCAACATCTTTAGTTTGCCTCTATGTTTTTCTGGCTTTTCATTCCTCTCAAGGATGGCGATTCCTCCCTCCAAAAATAATATCTTTTTCTTGGAGGCAACGACATTGTCTTCAGTGGGTATAAAAATCTGTCTTGTCTTTCTTTCTTTTAGCATCCATTGCCAAGTGTTGAAATGGTTAACCCCAACAACAACAAAAACTTGGAATTGAGCTGGCAAAGCCCAAAACACCATAGTAAATATTTTTGCAATCATTCCACCAATCATCGTCTAGAATCATACCCTCTTGCCTTCTGTTGTATTGGACGACTCTACTCTAGACTAATCATTGCTGACAATAACAGATTGTGTCCACCAACACCTAATGACCAAAAGAAAGTCTTCCATCTTACCGCTTTAATCATTGCTCTCAAAAAGTAATATGCCCTTCTAAGATGCCAAAATAATGTTTATTACAAATCTTTGCCTGATATATGTTTAACTGTCCACGATAATAAAGCGCAATCCTCACCTAGGTTTGTTTAAGGACTTCCATTAACTCTGGCAATTTTTAGACCATGTTGTTCCTAATATATTTTAACATGGAGGTAAATATCCATCCATTCATGGTAATATTACACCTTGTACTCACACAAGTCTTTTTAAGGTCTTTTATTAGCCCTTCCATCTCTGGAATCCTCTGTCTGACTCGGCTTATTCTAATTTATTATAAGGGATAAATACATGGCTAATTCTAATTTATTATAAGTAAGGGGTAAATATTCAGACCCACAAGCAATGATTTTCTTGGCCACCTCCTTGTAATAAGAAAAATCAAAAGCATTAACAATAATTCTACTAGGCATTATAAAGTCAACAATTGTTTTATCTGTCTCCTTCCTATGCTGTATGATATGCTTGTTAATCACATTTGGATCTGAATACTTCTCTATACTAGAATATCCCCTTATATAACCAACAGACTCATAAAGTGTTTCATTGGAATTTGGGAGGAATCTAATGTGTAAGGTTTCTGAGTTTCTTAGCATATGCACTATTAAATGAAGCCTAGACACTAAAAAAAATTTCATGATTAAAATTTAATATGGCCTATCCCAATTACCAATATTGTCCAAAACATGTTGGTGACCTTGACTATAACTACCAAAACAAGGTTTATCATTAAGATTGCACACCCAATTTTGGGAACCACCAATGGTTTTTTCTTTTTTTCTTTTTTCCTTTTGTGCATTTCTTAGCATATTGGATTGAAGAATTTACAGCCAAGTGCCCTAGGGATCTATTATCACATATATTGTAGCTGGGCCACTATTATGTAGCATATGGATTATCTCTTTATTTTCCTAGATAGACAGATTCGGTGGGGCACATCATGGATCATTTTTGTCAGCATGAGCCATTCATACCCTTATTCAGTAGCCGATGTAGAGAATTCCCCTTGCCATGACTTAGAGTTCCTATTCTATTGAGATGACCTTGGTGATGACATAGTCCATTCAAGTAGAGAAACAGAGACGATACAGGTTGACCAATTGATTCTTCAGACAGAAGCATGTGTATGATGAGATCAGGTATATTGCTTCTTGGTAGGTTGTTTTCTCTATGATGTATATTAGCACCTTTGACTTGTAATGCTATGATGATTATGGTGACCTATGTTTATATGATTTGTTTGCTGATGCCTAACTTGTGTTTTGAATGGTTGCAGAATCTTATATTGAAGGTCATTGTTTATGCCATGCTTTGCACTAAACTTAGTCTATCTTGCTATATTGGTTCCACTTTATCACTTGTCTTCTGTACATCCAGTCTCATATGTATCATCGTATTCCTTGACTTATGACTGAAACCAATGATATTGAATATCCCTTTCCCCACTTTGACCCCTATCCATAATGGACCCCATGTTGTTTTGTGTCTCTAGATTTGAAGTATGTGGCCTGGTTCCTTGCATTCTATTTGTAGATTTAGTATGGATGGGATGTGTGTCTAGTGTCACTGGATGGATTTCCTTTAGCCCTTAAAGAAAGTACTCCAACCAACAGTGTCTTTAGACACTAAAGAATAAAAACACACAAACACCGTATCTAAATGATGCAAAAGGAAAGCTTCAATTAGTAGTGCTTTTAAGCACTAATGCCTAAATGTGAATATTATCAAACTAGTCAATGACCAAAGGATGAGCACTCAGTCATTTTCTGGATCCCAGAAGGCTTTCCAAACCACCTTCCTTTGGAGGTTGGCTAGCATCTTGTGTTAAATTGATAAATTCCTTAAAGTTGAATGTTATAAATTGCTAAATCTTATTTATTGGATACTTGTTAGTGTTAAATATAGTGCAGTTGAGAGAGCCATTCTCAGAGAGGATGGTACCCTAGTCAGTTAATTAGGGTTCCTAGTCAGTGAACCAGGCAAGGTAAGTCTCTAGATGGTACCCTAGGGCCCCCAATAGTCTATTGGGTTTGTTGGTCTAGGACCTGTTAGCACCCTGTAATTTATCCTATGGTTGTGGTAGGAGAAACACAAGGGTAACCATTTCAAACCAATATTTCGACAGTATTCTAGCCTATATAGTCAGAGAGGGCTCTCTCTTGTCAAAGGGTCATTCACATACACATTTGGCTATAAGCAAGCATTCAGAAGGTTATATTTCTGAGGAGAACAAGATATTTGTAGATTTAAAGATGGTAAAATAGACAGCCAAGAAGTACCATTGGGAAATGGAGTCATAGCCTGAAAATATTCAAGGAGCTTACAACAATAATGAGTGGTGATTTTCCTATGTAATATGAAGCAATGTGGTTGCTATATTCAGTATAATTATCTTCAAGAGATGACATATAGAAATGAGGAAAGATCCCAGTGAAACCAGAGGAACCTGTGAATGGATGAATCTTTGGGAGCACCTTTAGCAGAAATATGACAAAGGATAATAACAGAAACAGAGCATCTATCAGTGGATGAATTCTATCACAACCATTATAAACACATAACAATATGATTTCTAATGGAAGGAGCGTTAGTAGAAACAAATTCCTTGCATACAACCTAGAAATGTATTAGCAGAAAAAACAAACATGGAAATGGAAACTCAGGAAACACGGACTGAATGTGGAACAACTTGATGGATCTCAGAAAACTCAGAGAATACTTTTCATTAACATTTCCAATAAAATAAAAGAGCTACAAAGGACCAAGCACAGAGGCTTTTGAATGAAACTTTCAACCATTTCTTCCTATATTGAAGTTATATTTACAGTGTTATGGGCTCTCGAGACCAACCTTGAAACAGAGCCAAATTCAGTTACAAAATTTCGGGATCAATCTTGAATCATCATTTGCAAATCCTAACAAACCCTAAGGTGGCAGATTCGCCATGATTTACACATAAAATAAGAAATATCAAATAGCACACATGCTAGATTAAAAATGGCAATGCGGTGTCTAGGACGTAGGCTCCTTTGATTGAAGAAGATGTTTCAGAGTGCCTCCAATGGATTGACTCTCCCAGATGAAATCTACACCACTGAATTTATCCATGCTTCATCTCCATTTCGCACATGAACCTATCTTCTTCCTCCTCGCACCTTTGGCTTGCGAAATCATTTCTAGCCATAGATCTGAATATTCAATAAATCTTACTTGTCAAACAATGCAATTTCCACACAAGTTCGTAGTCCGACCTCCTACTAAACTTCCTGCTTATTTCCATTGCGAAATCAATTTGAGCCATATATCAAAACTTTGTCACGATCTTCGACGTCTACATAAGCAAGTCCTACTCGATTTCGCAGCCCCGATATATTTTATCCCTTATGCGCATTTCATCTGCAAAATCCACATTGACTGTAGATATGGTTTGCTCGTAGATCTGGATCATTGAGACATGAGGCCCATACCACATTCCACATATTTCAATTTTTTCTTTATTCACACATGTTCGATCAGCGGAATCGTAGTCTGCCATAGATTCATCCCTGATCAAGTATCCTCCTTTAAAACATGTCAAATATCATCCTTTAAGCGATTCCACTGAGATGGAAAGTCACTTTCTATGTGCAAGTTAGATCAGCGGAATGAATTCCCACCTTTGATCTTATTTCTTCTTAGATCACCACCATTGAAATATGAAGCATCTACGCCATTCCGTCGGTTAAAGAAATTTACTTCTCCCTGCATGTTTAAAACAACAAAATTCTTTAGAACCGTAGATCTATTTGCATCTTTTCATCCAATGGACCATCATGTCTACAAGTTAGCCTACTCCTTCCCAAACCAAGATTCCTCAAGCCTGTGCCATTAGGCCCTTCATTTCATGTCACCATACAATTTGGAACAGACTTTTCTCATTTACACATATTTGCAAAGCTGACAACTAGGATATTTTCAATTATTTCGCATTTCCAACCTAGAAATGATTTGTCGAGATGCCTGTAGAACCTCATTAACCTCCTTCAAGGTCATATGATAAGGAAATTTCATACCTTATTCTTCCTTTCACTGGCCTACTTCCTTTCCAGCTATTTATCCCAAAATAGTGGTCACAAATCTGCAAACATCTTCAAAATTTATCACAGGTGCTAACAGTGGCCCCAAATCGGGGATGCTATCCTCCCTGTGAGGTAGCAAAGAAATTCATAGACCAATTTCTTGATCCATTGGGCTGGTCCTAATCTTTCCTGAAATCCTTAGGGTTTGTTCTAGTGTCTACAACTTCAAAATTTACCTAAAAAGAAAAACCAAATGACAGCTCCTCTTGGGGACCTTACTGCCTTCACCTCGGTCTTTAAGTCTTTCAGAGAATTACCTACACATGCAATGTTAAAAATAAATGGTATATACAATGACATGAGATTGAAATTACTTTACAAAAAATAGTGTTTGAGGAGCCTCCCATTTACAGGACCTCCAGATACCAGTCCACCCTCCATTTCTTCCAATATGTAGGCATTCTTTCCTCTGAAGGATACATTTATAAGGGACCTTCCCTAGGTGATCAAATTTTCCATGCTTCCCCTTCTCATGAGGTGCATCCCATCACTACATCCCCGAACTGAAAATCATCAAGTTTTGTCCTTCTGTCAAAAATCTCTTTCATTTTGTCCTGAAATTTCTAAGTCCTATCAAAAAGTTGCTCCCTTTGTTGCTGCAGCTCAACCAACTAATACATCCTTCTCTAGGTTGGGTGGGTTTCAACATCTTCTTCTTGCAACAATATCATCACTGGAAAGCTTAGGGAACTAGGAAATATTACCTTGGATCCATAGACCAACTAAAATGGTGAGGTACCAATATACTTCTGCACAATGATTACGTCAACCCACAAAGCATGGATCCACTTTGTGTGCCAAGCTTTCTTATTGTCTTGCAACATCTTTTTGATGATCCTCATAAGACTTTTGTTCAAAGATTTTGCCAGCCCATTTCCTTGTGGGTAATAGGTTGTGGAATGCCCCAACTGTATTTGGTATTTGAAACAAAAGGAAACCATCTTATTTGACTTAAAATTCACAGCATTATTAGTGATTATCTTCCTGGGAACTTCAAACCTTGACAAAATATGCTCCTCCAGAAACTCATGATCACTGTCTCGGTGGCTTGTCTCGTGGCGATGGATTCGATCCATTTAGTGAAATAGTCAGTGGTAGTGAGGATCCACTTGTGTTACCCTGAGGAGGATGGATTTATTTCTCCAATAAAATGTATCCCCCATTGCTGGAAAGGGGCTTCAACCTGTATGGGTTTCAAAGAAAATGGAAACAGCTTCCTTCTTCCCTAAAAAATATGACATTTATGGCAAGCAGTAACCCTCTTATAAGTATCCAAAAAGATAGTGGGCCAATAAAATCCTACCCTCATGATCTTGTTTACCATGGTCTTCCAGTATTAATGCCCCCCACATTCCCCTACATGAAAATATTGGATGAGCTTCTTAGCCTCCTTTTCATCCATGCAGTTTAGTAGGGCTCCTCCTGACTCTTTCCAATACAACTTCTCATTTAAGATGCAGAACCTCATTGCCTTATGTTTGAGGAATATAACGCTTGTTATTTCCATACCCTGTGGAGCTTCTAGATGCTATAACATGAAGATGATGTCGGAGTACCATGGGGATGACAAGAAACGCTCAGCCACTAGTGGTTCCAATTGTTCCTTGGGGTTTTGGTCCTCTGTGGAAAACTCAGCAATCATGTGTAGGCTGAGAGCATCGTAGTTAGATTGCGCCATGATCTTAGCTAGTCCTTTTCCTTTAATCATCTTTGTGGGCTTGACTTCCAAGTCATATTCAAGTAGGACTGCTATCCATTTTCCCCTTCTATCCTCGAGATCTGGTTGGGTTAGGATATCCTTCACAACAATGGTGGGAACATGGCCAATAATGTGAGAATGCAGGATCTACACTCGGAAATCCTTCAAGGCCTGCACCAGGGCATAAGCCTGCTTATCCAAGATATTGTATTTCATAGGAGCATCTCTCAAGGTTTTGCTGTAAAAAGTAATGGGTTGCTCGTGTCCCTCATGGTTGTTCTGTAGCAATACTCCTTCCACTGTGTGCTCTGAGGAAAAAGAGAATATGAGAAAGTATTTGGAGAAATCAAGGGTTGGCCAGCACAGGGGCTTCATAAATGGCCTTCTTTATGTCTTTGAAGTATTGTTTGGCTTCAGGGGTCCACTTGATCTCTTTATCCTTTCCCAACATGTTGGTTATATACCTCACTATTTTAGCAAAGGAAGCAATGAATCTTCTCAAAAAAATTTACCTTTCCCAGAAAGCACTGAACCTCCACCTTATTTTGAGGGAGCTCGATCTTATGAATCACCTCAACCCTCTTTGGATCTATTTTGATGCCTTCCTGAGAAATTATATGCCACAATAGCTTCCCTTATTTCATATCAAAGAATGACTTTTTTGAATTCAGGGAGATGCCGAACTTTCTACATGTTCTGAACATTCTCAGCATGTGCATGACATGTTCTTCATCAGATTTTGAAAAGATAGTGATGTCATCTAGATAGATGACTATAATTTTGTCCTTTTCATCAGCAAAATCTATGTCCATGGCCTACTGGAAGGTTTCCACTGCATTCATGAGTCCAAATGGCATTTTTGTGTACATGAAAGTGCCCCAGGGTGTGGTGAAAGTTGTCTTCTCTTGGTCTCCTGGGTGCACCACGATCTGATTATAGCTTGAGAAGCCATCTAAGGTGGATATCCTTTGTGAACCCACTACCCTCTGCAAGATATGGTCCATTTTAAGAATGGGGTAATGATCCTTCAAAGAAACTCTGTTCAAGTTCCTGAAGTCGATGCATATCCTTATCTCCCCATTCTTCTTCCTAACTGGGACTAGATTTTCCACCCAGCATGAGAATCTAAGGGCCAAAATGATTTTGGCCTCAAATAGCTTCTTGATCTCCTTTTCTATGAGGGGCAGTAGCTTGGGGTTCATCCTTCTCATATTTTGCTTGAAAGGCATCTCATCGTTTTTTATTGGTATAGTATCCTGGATTATGCTTGTGTCATAAGCCTTGAGATCATTGTATCTCCAAACAAAAACATCTTAGTATTCTTTCATCTATGAGATGTATTTTTGTTTGGCCTCAGGTGAGAGGGTTCTTGATATTTTTATGACCTTGGGCTTCTCTTTAGTCCCAATATTATCGCCATACACATATTCACAACTTGGGACAAGTTGGGGTTCCTTGTCAACATTGTTAGAATCAAAAATATTTTCTAAAGGAACTAAAACTTTGGGGATAGAGTTACCTTTTAGCTAGAGGATTTCCTTGCCATGGAGATTGTTCACATATTCCTAGTGTCCATCAGTTTCCTGCAACTCTGGCTCCCAAGCTTCCTCAGTCTCGCAAACCTCAGCAGGATCAGTAGAGACGACAATATCGACCTGCGACGTGTCTCTTGAAGTGCCAGCATGGATTGACAAAGATTCTTGGGCAAGATTAGACCATTCTGGGAGTGCATTATTTTCGTCAATGTTCAAACCATCAAATAACCCAGTGAGAGTGAGGAAGTTTTGAATATGTTTGTCATCTTCGAAAACTTGCCAACTCTTGACATTATCTAGGACAAAGGGCCTGTTCCTAACTTCAACTTCGTACTTTCCACTGGGGTGCATGGGGATCTTGAAAACTGCAACAGAAGTGGTCAGGGAATCAACTATACAATTTTGTGATCCAAGGATCATATTAAAATTTCATTCTTCAAAATATTCTATGAGGTCCTGGGAAACATTTTTTGTAGCTTCTCATCCTGGGATGTCTGGTGTGATACTCACCTGTCATTTGTTTAATTACTAGATCATAATATCCATCTATCACTACCCTCCTGACCTGGAACTCCGTCAAGATTTGAATCACTAACATCATAGCCTCGTACTCTGCCTCATTTTTTTTGCAATCGAAGGCAAGCTTGTAAGAGTAATTCAAAGATCTCCCTCTTGGGGGTTTTACCCACACTCTAGCTCATGCCCCTTCTCTGCATGCTGCCTCATCAAAAATTACATCCCACACCCCTGCTAGCTCCTCTTGAGTAGGTATAAAGGAAGTGTTCTGTGAATTGGAACTGTCTTCACCTCCTCATGTGAAGAAAATAGCAAATCCCATCTTTGTGTCCAGCGAATATATGGGGTGATTGTGTGGCCTCTTAGCGCTGGTCACCATGTATGCCAACTTTTATTCTCTAAAAATCATTCACTAACCCAAAGACAGGGATAGTGGCATATGACATATCCATTTGGAGTGCACCTTTGAGTTTGGCTGCCCAAGATCTTGACAACAACATTCCAAACAACAGAGGGGTGTAAGCCACAACTACATCCATGACAAGGGTTTTGGTAGGGATCTGAGCTAAAGAAATGGGAAAGTATTTGATCAATCCCAGACACTTGAATTTATTAGAATCAAAAGAAAATATATATTTGTATGGCTTGGTCACTTCCAATCCCAATTCATCCATGATTCTCCTGGGAATTTGATTATGAGAGGCTCCTGAATCAAGCATGGCATTGTGTAGGACCGAATTATGGATGTTCAAATTGACATAGAAAGGGGGAACATCTTCATCAGAAGGATCATCTACATGGGGTCCAAATGGGATGGTGGGCCTATCATATTGAAGATTCAAGGAATCTGATATAGCAGAGATTTACCCTGGGGGATTCAATACTGTGGCAATTTTGGAATGATATTCAGAGTTTTTCAATAATTTGGTAAGAGGGACAGAGATTTTTATCTTAGCAATTTCGGCTTCTAGGATGAAAGAAGTTTGTCCCTAATAAGAGCTTCTTGGATTATCTTCCCTTATTTCTTTCTCTTTGGGCTCTATCACATTTTTGGAGCTATCCTTAGGGGAAGTGTCATTTTTGGATTTACTGGTAGAGGCCTTATTTCCTGCATCTTTAGTTCTCATGACAAGGACATCTCTGCTTCTCATGTTGATATGTCTCTACAGATCCAGGACAACAAGTTGATATCCCCTCTTGAAGTCTTATGTCTCCTATGGGGGAATCTCTCCCCTTCCAAGACAAGCATTATCGTGTTTTTATTTGGTAAAAAAGGTGGAGGGCGAGTCAGTGTCTAGCTGATGGATCCCATCCATAGCTTGATTTTCACCATCCTGTTCCACATAATTTTCTTGAAATGGAGGACTAACAAGTGGATCAAGAGGGTTTCGCTGGTCTCTCTGCCTGTTCTGGACAATTTGTGGCCTTCTAGCATTCTGGTTTCTATTCTATTGATCTTGATTTCTCCTGGGAGGTGTTCTATTATCCACAACGAGTCTCTCCATCAACCTTTCCATGGCTCTTATCATTGTATCCATCATGGCCTCTTGTGAGTTGGAGGTAGAGGGTTGTTCAAGTTCTTTATCCTTCCTTCTCTCTCCTCTTTCTCCTTCATCTCTTCTCCATTCTCCTTCATCCCTCTTCTTCTTTCTGGCAGCGGATAGGTTCACCTCTACTTCTATGGCATCCTTCATCATATCGACCAAGGAGGCTGATCTTCTTTCACTCAGCAATAAGGTGAACTCACTATCAAAAGATTCAACATATTGGAGTTGGGAAAAACCAGGGGGGGTTTAAACTAAGCAGGGATAGAATTATAGGTCTTCATAAACCTGTCAGAAAAGTCCTGGATAGATTCACTCTCCCTCCTCCTCATGGAATGGTATTGGGAGAGATATTGCTTAGGATTTTTCTTATCTGCCCATTTATTTTTGAACGGATGTCCAAAGGCTTGGTAATTCAAAATGTAGTCGTCTGGGAGATTTGTGTACCTTTTTCTTGCTTCTCCAACTAGAATTTGGGAAAACAGTCTTACCTTAACATCATCATAGTCCACCTCCTCCAGGTCTATCCAATCTAAAAACCATCCCAAGTGTTTCTCAGTTGAATTCCCCCTCTCCCCATGGAATTGTTTGAGCCTTTGGGAGTATCCCGGAGGGAGGTCATGAAGAGTAGCAGGAAGACAAATAAGGGAAAATCTATTTGCAATCCTTGGGGGTATAACAGGGTTTCCAAAGGGGATTAAGACTAATGTAACAGAAATTAGTATGTTGTGGGGGACTGTAGTAATGTGGGGAGTTATGAAACTGGAGGATGAATGTTGATTCTGTTTTGAAGTAGTGGGAGACAAATTTGCGGCAGTAGACTGCCTTACGGTAGTGGAATTTAATAGGGATAACTCATGGGTAAATATGGGGCACTCTTGGTAAGACAAGGATAAAAAATTCCCACCCAGAGACTCTGAGATATCGGACGACCATGATGTATGGGAGAATTCAAACAAGGAGGGGTCCAAGATTACTTCATATAGGTTGGACTCAGACTTAGTCCTAGGAAGAAATAGTTCCAATTATTCACCATAATGCTTAGATATATCAATAATTGAAACAACACCTTCAACAGGTAAAGAGAAAGTTCTGTCTAACCTCTGCAGCTTATTGGCTTTCCAAATCAAGCTCTCTGGATTGAAATTTCTTGGAATGACTCGACAGCAGGGTTGCTCCTTGTATTAGTCCTTCCGGTCGCTAGTATTTCTAGTGGAGTTGCGAGAGGATACACAACCAATTGTGTGTCTAAGACCGGATGCTTAACCATGTCGTAGAGCTAGGTCAATGTCATTTTCCCCAAGGAAAAAATAGTGATTATTCCCCGGCAACAACGCCAAGATGTTAGTACCCTATATTTTATCCTATGGTTGTGGTAGGAGAATCACAGGGGTAACCATTTCAAACCAATATTTAGACTATATTCTAGCCTATATAGTCAGAGAGGGCTCTCTCTTGTCACAGGGTCATTCACATACACATTTGGCTTTAAGAAAGCATTCAAAAGGCTAGATTTTTTAGGAGAATGGGATATTTATAGATTTAAAGATGGTAAACAGATAGTCAAGAAGTACCATTGGGGAATGGAGTCACAGCCTGAAAATATTCAAGGGGATTACAGCAGTAATGAGTGGTGATTTTCCTATGTAATATGAGGCAACGTGGTTGCTATATTCAGTATAATTATCTTCAAGAGATGACAGATATAAATGAGGAAAGATCCCAGTGAAACTAGAAGAACCTATCAATTGATAAATATTTGGGAGCACCTTTAGTAGAAATATGACAAAGGATAATAACTGAAATAGAGCATCCATCAATGGATGAATTCTATCATATCCATTATAAACACATAACAATACGATTTCTGGTGGAAGGAGCATTAGTAGAAATGAATTCCTTGCATAAAACCTAGAAATGTAATAGTAGAAAACACAAACATGGAAATGGAAACACAAGAAACATAGACTGAACATGGAACAACTTGATGGATCTCTGAAAAATCAGAGAATACTTTTCATTAACACTTCCAAGAAAATAATAGAGCTACAAAAGATCAAGCACAGAGGCTTCTGAATGAAACTTTCAACCCTTTCTTCCTATATTGAAGTTACATTTATAGTGTTATGGGCTCTCGAGACCAACCTCTAAACAGAGCCAAATTTAGTTACAAAATTTTGGGATCAATCTTGAATCATCATTTGCAAATCCTAACAAGTTCCCGAGGTAGTAGATTCACCATGATTTACACATAAAACAAGAAATATCGAATAACTCACATGCTAGATTAAAAATGGCAATGCGGTGTCCAGGACGTAGGCTCCTTTGATTGAAGACGATGTTTCAGAGTGCCTCCAATGGCTTTACTCTCCCAGATGAAATCTACACCACTGAATTTATCCATGCTTCATCTCCATTTCTCACATGAACCTATCTTCTTCCTCCTAGCACCTTTGGCTTGCGAAATCATTTCTAGCCATAGATCTGAATCTTCAATAAATCTTACCAATAAAACAATGCAATTCCCACACAATTTCATAGTCCAACCTCCTACTAAAATTCCTGCTTATTTCCATTGAGAAATCAATTTGAGCCATAGATCAAAACTTTGTCACGGTCTTTGACGTCCACATAAGCAGGTCCTACTCGATTTCATAGCCCTGATCTATTTTATTCAGCGTGCATGTTTCGGCTGCAAAATCCACATTGACTGTAGATATGGTTTGCTTGTAGATCTGGGTCATCAAGACATGAGGCCCATACTGCATTCCACAGATTTCAATTTTTTCTTTATTCTCACATGTTGGATTAGCGGAATCATAGTCCTCCATAGATTCATCCCTGATCAAATATCCTCCATTAAGAACATGTCGACCTTTAAGTGATTCCGCTGAGATGAAAAGTCACTTTCTATGTTCAAGTTAGATCAGCGAAATGAATTTCCACCTTTGATATGGTTTATTCTTAGATCATCGTCATTGAAATATGAAGCATCTATGCCATTCCTTCAGTTAAAGAAATTTATTTCTCCCTACATGTTTAAAAAAGAAAAATTCTTTAGAACTGTAGATCTATTTACATCTCTTCATCCAATGGACCATCACGTCTGCAAGTTAGCATTCTCTCGTCCAAACCAAGATTCCTCAAGCCTGTGCAATTAGGCCCTTTGTTTCCTGTCACCATACAACTTGGAAAAGACTTTTCTAATTTACACATATTCGCAAAGCTGAAAACCAGGATATTTTCACTTGTTTTGCATTTCCAACCTAGAAATGATCCTTCCAGATGCCTACAGAACCTCATTAACCTCCTTCAAGGTCCTATGATAAGGAAATTTCATACCTTATTCTTCCTTTCATTGGACTACTACCCTGGAAAGTTTGATGCCATGGAAAATTCCCTAGAATGTGGCTAGGGCTCCTATATGTCTCTAGGGCATTCTACTCTAGGACTAGATAGTTTCTTGGTCACGAGGACCAAGCACTTCCTGTAGGTTGAGATAGAGACTTCCTAGTCTGGGACCAGCCAAATTCTTAGTCTGGGACCAAGTGGTTCCTACAGGTACATACCTGGTCAGTTAACCAAGAAACAAGATATGGTAATACTTCTCCATTTCCAGTATGCATCTCGACACGAGAGAAGTTCAGATCTTATCCTTCACAGTATGTTTCTAGTTAGTGATTGGCACCTAGGGTTACTGCTTCTTTGAAGGGTCTTTGTTTCTCCTTTCTCATTGTGGACTGAGGTTTCCTTCTCCTAAGCAGGTCGTGACTGTTGATAACATTTAATCCCCCCCTGGTTGGGCGTGACCTCTCTAGCGGGTAGTGACTGTGTGTAATCCCTTTAAGGGTTGAGCATTAACTATTTAATCCCTCTTGGTTGGGTGGTGGAATTCTTGATCTTTCCGTGGCTGGGCATGACCTTTCCATGCTTGGCTAAGGCTGATTTTCGTGTCTCTCCTACTGGGTCGTGAACTTCTGAGGTTAACTTGTGGACTGTTTGTCCTTTCTCTGCTAGGTCGTGACTACTTTGGTGACCTTCCCAGCTGGTCGTGACTGTGGTGTCTCTCCTCTATTGGGTTATGATCATCCGAGGCTAAGTTGTGACCTTCCCAACTGAGTCGTGACTATATGTGACCTCCTCCTATTGGGTCATGGGCTGTTTAACTCTACCTTTACTCATTCGTGACTGTTTGCAACCCTTCTGGGTAGAGTTGTAACTATGTTAAGCCCTAGAGGCGTGGTCCGTGGCCATGTTATAACTATTAAAAGGAGTTGTGATCTATTGAGGTTGCTTAATAGTGTTTGAGACTGAGTAACATTGTTGGGATATTCAATCTTGGTGACTGGGTCTTGTTGAACTACTAAGTCGAATATGTGTTGTGCTCAAGGGTTTGAAGTTTCCACTCTCTTTCCTGGACTATTTTGATCAAGCATCTTGAGGTCTGTACTTAACCTATCTTTTCCTCTCTCAAGGTATGTCATATGTTCCTCTAGTGACTTGTCCCTTCAGTGACAAGATCTGAACCTAGAAGTATTTGAGTATAAGGATGATCCAAAACAATTCTAGATGAGCATTGTTACTGTTTATTAAAATTTTTTCCTAGTACTACTCTTACTGCTTTATTTCCTATACATTTCTATTGTTAAATTCATCTCAAGGACCAAATTTAAACATAATGACCATTGAGGAGTGTTAAAGTTGAAGAGATAAAAATTATGGTTAAATTTTATTACAGTTGTTATATCATGTATCTAGCATTAATTTAAAGTTTCTTTTTATGCATTAAAGTATATAAATTTAAAATCTTGTTCTCTTAACCCTAACCTAACTCAAATTTTAACATGGTATCAGACTAAGTCACCTAACATGAGGACACGAGACACGAAGGACACGGGGATTCGAGTGTTCAACACGGACATAGTGATCCCCAGAATTAGGACATGTAGGACACGTTATATATATATATAGGTCCATGGGGCGTAGCTCGGGTGGTTGGGAGATTTGGTTTTTGCACTCCCTACCTGGGTTCGAATCTTGTCAGGGACATTCTTGCATGTAATGAAATATTAGGCTAGTGAGCCATTTATCATGATTGGCCCTCTCGGGGGTAGTTTCCCAA